>JAQIXL010000492.1:0-30487 GCA_034700245.1 Poikilolaimus oxycercus | reverse complement strand
AGTGCGACGCAAAGCGTTACGAATGCGAACGAGTGCTTATGAGTGCTTACGAGTGCTTACGAGTGCTTATGAGTGCTACGAGTGCGAAAGGTTTGCATGCGCCCAGTGTATCTTTATGACGCCGAGCTGTTGAAACATCTCAACGGCTCTACCATTGATATTGATCAATTTCTTCACTTTGACGTTTGCTGAACCCAGTTGTCAATTTCGTTTCTTTCAGGACTTCCTTGACGCGATCGTCGTCCCTTGGCTTGATGGAGACCGTCCTCGCCTCAAGTTGATGAAATTCTGCAGTCCCGAACTAGAATTCAAGTGCCCCCTCTTCGAGCCGGTGGACTTCGTACCGACGGAAAGAACAAAAAGAAGCCGTGAAGAAGCGTCGCGTCTTCCTCTTGGTGGACAAGAAGGGCGAGCACAGCATGAAAGTCAACGTCGACTACAATCCTCTTGAGAATTATTTTGATGTTGAGGCGCGCATTGCTGCGTTGGCATAAATTGTGAAGACTGCTAGATCGTCTTGAATTTGTTTTGGATTAATAAAAACGTTCTGCAGAATGAGTTTTCACTATCCAAGCAAACATTGGAAAAGGCAAAGTGAGAGAGAAACTCAATAATCAATGAACAACTCCTTGTTGATGAGCTTGAAAGAAACTTTTTGAGGAGACGGAAAGAACAAAAATTGAATGCAGGTTGGATGACACCACGAAGAAGAATATCTTTAGTGAAGTCAAGGCCTAATCTTGAGCACGAAATTTCAAACAACAATTCGGCCTTGGGCAATAATGTACACTCTAGAGATACTGGCCTCGTAGCAAATGGTGTCCATATAATCATATGGACACGTCCATATGCATATGGACATAGTCAAGTTTGAGACAAGGAGACGGAAAGACTCCGTTGTCTTCGGGATGACATGGAGCGGGGCGCGGAAGGTCGTCGTGTGATTGTTTTTGGTAGTAAAAAAACGAAGTTGGCACGTGGAAAAGATTGAAACACTGATCGGGAACAATATGGACGGTCCATAAACACATGGACTGTCCATATACGCTTACATGGACCCATTGTGTTCGTGTATGGACGAAAATAAGGGGAACTCGATGAGGTACCCGTAATTTGGTCTATGTGATTGAATTTTGGTCCATAAGAATGTCATGATGGAATGTCCATATGTCAAGCTTGTTCCCGATCAGTGTTTCAATCTTTTCCACGTGCCAACTTCGTTTTTTTACTACCAAAATCAATCACACGATGACCTTCCGCGCCCCGCTCCATGTTATCCCGAAGATAACGGAGTCTTTCCGTCTCCTTGTCTCAAACTTGACTATGTCCATATGCATATGAACGTGTCCATATGATTATATGGACTCCATTTGCTACGAGGCCTGCTTTCTGGAGCGTCTCCAAAGATGAAAGGAACTCCTTTCACGCCCGACACCTCATTTCAAGCCAATGTTTTTCGCCAAGACGGAGACTTCTTATGCAATATCTTGCTTGAAATCCTTGAAAGAGATAATTCGCGGCACAGACAATGATTTAGATGTCTTGAATTGGTGGAACTAAATTTACGCAATAAATTCGTTTTGCACAAAGCTTAAAAAATCTTACTTCTTATGGAACCTGAGGCATCAAAAGCAACATTACAGCAGAGGTATCTATGAATTCTGTGAAGCAGAATGATCTAGTTTGTGCTAATTACTTGCAAGATCGTTCGCTTCAGTTGTGCTAAATGGTAAAAAGTCGAACACACACTTTAATGGCCATTCACCATTGCGGAGGTGTGAGACTCCGGTCATGTTGCTTAATCTGCCCAGTGAAATTCTTCATGCGATTTTTTCGTGCTTCAAACCCGGCGAGCTCTCCGATTTGCGTCGATTATGCCGTCGAATAGATTCTTTTTTATTGCATTTATTGCTTCCGAAGCGCATCTTTCTAGATGTTTATTTGTATTTTTCGGAACACAGTTTCTTATTCTTCAGCTACTCAAGAGATGATTTCGTGAAACGATTTCATGAGGCAAACCCGTTCTTGAGGGTTAATTTTGATAAGGATTTTACAAGGGTTCTGGATTTTGTATCGGGCACACCGTTTTGGAAATTACGTTTACCAACACGCACAATCCCCATTGGTGGAAACATTATCAAGTTCAAATGGCTAGAAAGATCTTCTGGAATCATAGCACTAATCCTTGATCTCAGTGCAATTCCTTGCTTTGTGTCATTCTTTCCAATTCTTGCAGTTGTTCTATTTCGTCGTTTCGAGCCAAAATTGGTCCGAACCAACATTCCGGAAAGTCTTCTTGTCTCAATCGCTGGACATTTTCCACAATCAATTGAACAGCTTGATGTGGGTCATGCCAACAGTCTGTGGTCGTTTCAGCAGGAAAATCTGTCTAATCTATTTTGGAGTTTCTTAACTCCGAAGGCACACCTTGAGAATCATCTTTTAACAACAATGCAAAGCTTGCCACGCCTAACGCATCTTTCGCTTGGTGAAGATCTAACTCTATCGCGAGCATTTCTGGAAAATCCACACATCTTGAATTTGGTTGGGTTCAGCTCGCCGAAGCAACTTTTGCTTGATGATTCGTTTCTAATGAAAACGTGCTGGCGAGATTTCTCTGTAAGACAAACGTCGGTGACTCTGGACGGAATAAGGACCTTTTTGATCCAGTGGGCCTCGGGGCACCGAGATCTGACTCGCTTCGAAATTGCAACTCAACGTTCGCAAATAACGTGCACTCTGGACACACTCCTCCATGGGATGCCTCTTCGGTTGGAGCGAGCAGGTTTCAAGTCCGACATCAAACTTGTGGCCAAAGTCTCTCGTCACGACGGAGAATTCTTATATTTTATTTGCAATCCTTTGACAAAGACCATTCAGGGCATAGACAATGCTTTAGATTTATTATTTGAGAAGTCATAACAGTAATTTCAACCTTTTTCGTGCACAACGTCGACAAAGCAACTTTAAAACGGGAATTCAAAGAATGGCTTCGACGCGCATCTGAATGTGTCAGTAAGCCCGAGTCTTTCCGGGATGAGCTCGTAGTGGCCTCCGAGTGATAAATAAAGTTCAGTTCCTGTCATCGAGCTCTCCAGTCTAAATCGTCTCAAAATATTCAAGCGTCTTACGGTGCAAGTTGTCCCTCGACCAGCAGCTTCACCGAAGATGTTGAGGCCAAAGTGAGGTTGTAGAGATGAATCACGACAGGGCCTCGATAGAAGAAGATCGGAAAGTTGAGGGTGAAGCCGGCACTTTGTTGAAACATTCAATGTTCCAGTCGACTCCCGAGGCTCGCGGACCAACTTGCGTCAGCAACTTTTCTAAGCGACGGATATCCATAAAGGATGGCAACGATGTAGCTCGAAAATGAAGACTTGATCAAAAAGATTCGGATTCGATGAGGGAGTTGCGACGCGCAGAATGGAAAGTCCGAAGGGCAAATCGTCCGGCCAAGCATAGTCATGCAGCTAAGGTTGACAATCTATAAAGCTTATAAGTAAAATCGTTCTTTTTAAGAAGTAAAATATACTGTTTACTGCTTCGGAGAGAAATGCAATGGAATATTTTCTGGTTTAAATTCTGGATGTTTTTTTTAATGAAAGATCACGCACTGGTCAATTACGTTTTCATTGGCATCGAGTACGAGGAAGTCAGAGCCAAGGTATTAGAAGGCACCGGCCCACGGATTTCGAATATTGGACACATAACAACTCTCATCTTCATTTATTGCCGGTGCGATGCGCAACGCGGTGCCGGGCGTCCAGTTAGCCGCCGCAAAAATAAAGGACTTGTTGAATGAAATGTCAATGCATCGTTGCACGATTGTCTCTGAAAAGAATCACGAGGAGCAGTTTTTACTCACCGGGTACTCGTGCCGCAAAAATGTTCGCATAATTGGCCTTATTGACAAGATTGTCGGAATAATTTGACTGATAAATGATTGTAAGATTTTCAGCAACAAATTGTTGCGGCCAAAAAAACGTATTCAAGCTGAATGTAACGCTGTTGTTGAGGCGGCACGAGTATCTCCCAGCGACAGTTCTGAAACTTACGAGCAGCCGAATTGCTGGTAGTGCGGCGAGAGGGACGTGGGATAGTTGTAACTGTAGATGTGGAGTATTGAAGAATTCTTCCTTGGAACTCGCAAACAACTTCTTCACTAGCTTGAACAATATGAAGAGTCAACAAAAAGACAAGGCAGACAGTCCAGGCCACCGCCATTGCTGAAGACTTCGTTGTTGACTGGCGAGGGTCCAATGACCTTTGATGCCATCCGATTACCTCAATTCGATAATCGAAACAAAGCTCTTGGCAAGGAGGGGTCCGACGTCTGACGCTTAAAGCTGTCTGGCAAGGTGGGCGATGTTGTTTCAAAGACTACACCACGTGAAGACTAAACATCAAGAATAACGACAACCCATTCGCGAAGTCTAATGCTTTTCGAGGAAGAACCATCCACAATTGAGTAATGGACGTCATTTGTTGCAGTGCCTACTCGAGTAGTGACGGTGACGGCTGTCTACTCTCACAAATAAGGCACACTGCCTACAATACATAGTTTTGACTTCCTGCGTTGATTGAAATTCTCTATCCACTTCTTTCAATCTCTCTCGCGGTGACCGGCGGCATGCTCTTCGGCGAGGTTCGTTTGGATTCCGACAACAACAGCAACCTCCTTTAGGCGGCTCGATGCCGTCGCGTACGCTTTGTGCAGACGTTCCACCACGACATCGTTCGTGCACGTTTGCACTTGTTTTGATGATCCCCAACCAAAGTCCTTCGCAGGCCCTCCCTTGGCCACTCGTGCAATCAAGCTGCCCAACCTGCCATCGAAGGCACTCGCTCGCCTTCTCATCCACGTGCCGCCGAAGGAGACCCTCGCCCTTGAAAGAACCTGCAAGCGCTTCCAGAAGCTCGTCGCTAAGAACACGCATCTCACACAGAATCCCAAGGTTGGCGAATTGTGTTACGGTAACAAGCCAATGTAGTGCCACCTCGAGATGGACGGACAGGTGGAGCTGATCAGTGGCCGCCGGCACCGTCACATCGAGATGCGAGAGCCGACGCCCGTGCCATCCACTTCTCTTCTCAATCACTTTCTGCCCAAGGTTAATTTAAATCAATGGCATCTTCATCTTCAATGGCAACTCTCGATCGTCGAGCCAAATATAGAAGCACTCCTTTTCAGATTCAACAATGGCTGTTCGTGATGGAGGGATGGGAGTACGACGTGTACACCCAGTCCACGAAGGCGTGGAAGACCATCTCGCATGGCCTCTACTTCTTCAAGCCGAAGATCTGGAAATCCCCTCCATCTGAGTATTCAGAAATTATAACAATGCAAGAGTTGTTTCAGCAGTGAGAAGTCCATCTGCGACACGGTTGAACCCGCCACCGGCACCTCTCTCCCGTACCCGCCGATCGAGTGGACGGCCGAGGTTCCGTTTAAGACTCGAAAAAGTTCAACTAAAAGTTGTCAAAGAGTAAAATTGCACTACAATAAAATATTCCAACACTGAAAACGTCGTTCAAACAATTTTCTGCAGAAGGACATGGGTCAACTGCACGTGGCCATCAAAGCGGCTCACAGCTGCTACTTCTTCAGCGATGGCAAGGAAGGGACTCCTCCGCATTTCGACGATGAAGATGATGGATATGTCCATCCCCTCGAGCCCCCTGTGTAAGCTGGCCCTCAAAAAGTATGGAATGAGAGAATTCAGCAAGGCCGGCGAAAAGCTCACCTTCCACTGTCTGCCGAAGGCGCGCACCGACCGCCATTGCCCGGGACTAAGAGAGCCCTCTAACGACGATCACCTTGTGTTCTTCTTCAGGTTAACTGATTAACGCCCAAGATCACCAATATTTAGTCCTTCCACCCCCAACTGTGAGCCGACAGACAAGGTCGACCACTACGTCCTCTACCATCACGCAGCCATTTCTATTAAAGAGGTTAGCTAGTAACAAAAAAAAAGCAAAATCTTTGATTAAGGACAAACTCTTCGTCGGTGTTCGAGTGGGCTACCAGTGCACTATGATGCATCGCAAATTCAAGATCCCGCCAAATACCAAAGAGATGTACCAGCTCCCCAGCGGCGTCATCTTCGACACTCATCCCGAGGAATTGGACGAAATCCGCCATGTGAAGTGCACACACGCGACGAACAAGTGCCCTCTTGGCAAAGACGACGATGACGTCACGGGGAGCGGCGAGGACAAGAAGTCGTCTTCGGCCAAACCCGAACCCGGCGTCACGATCGAGGCGCATGTCGTCTTCCCGAAGAAGACTCCTTTTGCTACTGACACCGGCTTCGTGACCGACTGGCCCCCGATTGTGGTGTCTTATTGTTAGAAGTTCCTGTAACACTCTTTTAGGAGCCGCCAAAGTTTCCGCCTACTGGAGACTCGCCAATTAGTGGAAACTGGCCGCCCGGTCAAACTCCGGCAAGCTATCCTCCCTGGAATCCGCAGATACAGCAGCCGGTTGGATCGAATCTTCCTGCTGACACGGGATACGTGAACCCGCAGTCCCCGATGGTGGCGTCCGACTCTCTCATCAAACTTGACTTTTAGTTCCAAGCTCCGAAGCGAGACTACAGAATGGAAGTGGAGTCGTCGACCGAGGGCGTCGCCCGCAACCTTGCCGTCGCCAGCCTCGCCGTCGCCCTCACGGCTTTCGTCTTCCGCCTCGAAGTCTTCTGAGCGACTCTCCCAATGAAAACAGAATAAATGGCCTTCGTGACTGCCTCAGAGAGTGCAAAGAGAGCAAGAGAGAAAGACCTTTATAAAAATTGTTGTAGAGGTTTGAAGTTTCCATGCTGTTATTGCTCCATAAAACTGAAAAAAAATCGGAGACATAAGGGAAAAGCGGAAGAACACTCTAGATTTCTGAAGATGCCTGTGAAGCTGATGGGGAGGGAACGTGGATGGCTAAGGAGCTAGTACGAAAAAGGGCCAATAGGCTAAAGCCTTGGCAACAAAATTTACTGTGTCCTCAATGTGCTAAATCTGAAACGTTTGATGAGCGGAAGAGAGAGAGGAGAAGAAGTTTTGGCCTCATAACAATGCAGCAGATCGACTTCCATCTGCTAAAACGGCTCTACACGAGGCACTGTCTACTTCTCAATCTTCACAGTTTGAACGTCAAACAAACTCAATTTTCGGCTCGCTTTTACCGCCTTCTTTCAAGCAATTTTTAAGCGATCTCTGCATCAGCTCGCCGAAATCAAAGGGAGCCTCTTGGAGAAGGCAGAAAACCAGGAGCTTATAAAGCCAGGAACCGCCTAAAACGGACTACCTTCAGTGAGCTAGAATTTGAAGAAAAGCAGATCAACTCTGGTACAACCCCCGTCCGCCTTCAAGGAGTCTGCTTTGAGCTGGAGACGGTGGCCTCTGACGGCTTGTGCTCAATTTCAGTCTTGCCCAGCTGCCAGCGAGCTTCCTCTCCTCGGTGGAGCTCGCCTACCCGGCATCGAGAGCAATTTCTGGAAGCCTCTTCATACCGTAATCCCAGACGGCGAATAAAAACACTGCAATGTGTCCTCTAAAGGGTCAGAATGTACTTTAAACAGCACGTCAAGCTCGATTTCCTCTTTGTCTCTCGGATCTCTAGCACGTTGTCTCTGTGCTTCCTCTTCTTCTTGCCTCTGTTCTGCATTTTCAATCAAACTTGCATGAAAAGCACTCAGACAAGCAAACATTTAGCTGCCTCTGAATTCTGGCACTCTGTATTAGGCAGACAGCAAAATTCCTTCCCAACATTCCAATGCTAACAGACAAGCAAAGAAGCGCGCATAAAAGGGGCAGAATCTTGAAGAGGCGCTCATTTGGACGTCGACTCGCCTCACCAGGATGCCCGCGAAGAAGCTCTCCTCCAGCCGTCAGCCGAAGAAGGAGGTCTCGTCTCAAGCCGTCACTCGTCGCGTGCCGACCCCGCGGGAGGAAACGCTGCCGCCGCCCGACAAGAACGTAGTCTGGGCCCGCAAGATGGGCGCGTGGGGATGGCAGATGGGCAAGTGGGCCCGAAAGGTGGCGCGCGCCCAACGCCACGGCCGTGAGCCGCCGGAGATGCCCGGTCTTCCAAACGACCTTTTCGCCGAACTCCCGAACGTCATCATGCGAGCCCTGGAGCAGGCAAGTGTTGGAACGTTTGAGAAGAACTCAGGCAGGCGGGCCTCGACCCAACTAATATGCCGAGGAACATCGAAAATCTCACCATAAACACGTCGACGGAGAATGGCAAGAAGCCTACGGTCGAGTTCACCTTCGACGAGGCCAAAGGCATGGTGCTGGACCTGGATGGCGGCATGGCCGATAGCAACTCTTCCGACAGCGACTCGTCCGACAGCGACTCGTCCGACAGCGACTCGTCCGAAGAGGAGCCCGCCGAGTGGCAGAAGCCTGCAACCAGTCCTCCCAAGCCGATGCCGGCTACCAGGCCGAAGAGAACGGCCAACCGCAAGCCGGCTGTGAAGAAGTCGGTCAAGAGCGCCGTCAAGGCGACGCGGAAGCCGCGGGCGAGCCGTCGCAAGCAACCGGCGCACCTCACCGTCGAGGCGCCCTCCTCGCCCGATGAGGACTCGTTCAAAGACGAGCCCGAAGAGGGAAAGAAGCCGTCCATCAGCCGTGCCAAGCCAGCGCCGGCTGCCGAGCCAAAGAAGACGGCGACTCGCAAGCCGCCTGCGAGGAAGCCACCCGTCAAGAGGGCCGTCAAGACGGCGAAGAAGCAGCTCGAGCCGGACTTGCAGTCGGCCAAATCGGAGAAGACGGACCCCCTCCGCTACTAAGAGACCCCAAAACCCCATTCCCATGCGATAAAGTGAAATTGCATTACTGCGGAGTTCCTGCAATAACAGAGACACAGTATGAAAGCCTAAACCTCTCTTCATGTAGGCGGTTGGCATTTTGAGAGAGCTTCTGCTTGAAATCTAGTTGATTTGGTTGACTCTTCGTCGTGCTTTTGGTCGAGCCTCTCTCGACGTCGGAGGTTCCAACGAGAGCGGGCCTTGTTTTCTAGTTGCTGAATGTTTAGATTCGTAGATTTGCGCAATCTCCTTGCTTTGATTGAGAAAAAAAATCGATATGACGAAAGGTGTTTGTCAAGAGTGTCGATCCTGTTTCAAGTTTGACTTTTCAAAATAATCAAGCTCCTCGATGGGAGTATAAACAGAGTGCTGATTCGCTGCCGACGTCGTTCTCTTCTCCGGAAAGGGCACAAATCAAGAGACGGGCTGATCGTGAAGTGTTTCTCCTTCTCTCTGCTTTGTCTTCGGCCTTCCAGTTCATGCTTTTCGGCATTGCATTTTTGACAAAACTTGCATGAGATTGATTAAGCAAAGTTTAATTTGTTTTTGAATTCCGGTGGTTCTCACTAGCGTCTGCAGCCTGCCTCGACGATGGCCGACGGAAACGTGAGTCTTCGCCGCTTCCTCTTCCTCCCTTCAGGACATGGGCGCGTGGGGCAACGACTTCGGCCGCCAGATGGGCAACTGGGGCCGCGACTTCGGCCGTGATATGACCGAGTGGGGCAGGCAGATGAGTGCCTGGGGCCAGGACCTGGGAAGGGCGGTGAGCGAGGGCCGTCCGGCTCCGCCCGCGCCTCCGCCGCCGACTGCCCGGCCTCTGGGAGCAAGGGCTGCTCGCCCTCGCCAGTCTGCCCACGTGGTTTGCTAGAAGAACAAAGAGAAAGTTGTAGGCTCGTCCCCCGCCTGCGCAGCCGAGGGAGCAGGAGGACGAGGAACCCGAGTACCCGCCGCTGCCCGAGGTCGAGGCGCCGCTGCCTGTGGACAGCCTGGATGGAGCGGCGAGGCCGCCGTCTTCGGGCACCGACCCCGCCGCCATCTCGTCCCACGACGAGAACGCCGCCTAGAAGCTGGTCGAACGACAATCCCGAAAGATGAATAAAGACTCAAGATAAACGATGTTGAATATTCTGGAGCGACAAAGGGAGAGCTCTTGAACACGGACTCTTTTCGACAATCGGGGAATGCGAGACGGGCCAGGAGATCGGAAGCAAGAAAAAGTAATCCTTCATCGGCAGCCCAGCGATGAAGTCTCTTGTGCTTTCTGACGTCCGGTTTCCTGAAAGAACCTAGCCGCGGGGGAGGACTCGGACCCCTCTTCGCTTCAACATGACGATTCAAGCTCCACGAGATTGGCCGCCTTGATCTCGAAATGAGAAATTGCCTTGCGGGCCACTTCGTTTTGCACGTCGATCCAAGTTTGAATGTCTTGATCCTGCTAGACGAAGACTTTCTATGAGGTCTAGCCCGGTCCCTTTGCTGCTTATCGTTTGCGGATTTCCCTTGTACTTCAAAACAAGGATAACGGACGTTTATTCTCGTTTGATTGTCGACAGTTCTATGAAAAGTGAGGTGTTTCAAATGTTGAAAATTGTCATTCAAACTAACTCAAAATTATGGAGAAGGCCCTCGCTTCGTTCGATGGAAAATTGTTGAAGATATTGACTGTGCACGGCTTCTCAAAGGCGAGCTTGCGTACATTCAACAACAACGTCGTCGGCGTCAAATGCTCGGAGATCTCGAAGACGTCCCAAATGGCTGCGACGACATTTTCAAGCGAAACTTTTACCGACGACGCGTCAAACTTGAAGAGATTGACTTTCCCATAGCTTTCTTGAAAATTGTCTACAAGGCTTGTTCTCTCTTCGGACTGGTCATTTGCAGGACTATCTGTTCCTGGAGCAACAACTTGCTGTCACTTATGCCCCTCACAACTTCTACATTTTTGTTATCGACAAGATGGTCAGCTAAGAGTGAAACAAATTAGATACTTTTCAGGCATCAAAGGCATTTCGAAATAACTTTCGCCATCTTCCGCACTGCTTTCACAATGTCCACGTTGTCGAGTCACTTCACCATCCCTCCTCGAAGGGTACTTTAATCCACGATGCCTTCTTCGAAGGACTTCACCTCCTCCATCGGCTCAAAGCCAAGTGGAACTACGCCCTGCTAATTCAGGCATGCGGTCACGCTCTTTTTCCGGTCGTGAGCCGCGCGTTGGCCGCGATGCCCCGGGGGATTTCGAGGGCTCGACAGGGGAGAAGCCACGAAGGGGGAGAGAGAGAGACGCGCTGTGCGGCTCTTTGAAGGCAAAACCGGGTGCAAATCGCCCTCTTAGAACCATGATCTCGTTCTGCGAACCAATGCGGAAATCACGGCTATGCTGAGAGCGATGAATGGCACGAATGATGTGGCCGTCAACACCGGCTTCCTTGAGCGAATCTCCTATTCCGATGATTGGAGCATCGGGAGCTTGAAGCTGTTGCCTGAAGGTGGAACACTCTTCTTTCCGCAGAGGTTTTAGATGTTTTGATGCAGAGAAATCTGACCAACAAACAGCTGAACTTCCGATACGGCTACGCGCAAGCAGCACTGAGCCGCGCTACCGTGGAGTATCTCCTGGACCGAAAGCACTTCAACTATCGTCACTTCGTGACGAAATTGAATGAAGGAGTGAGTTTTGACCGAAACATGAGGGAATGAAAGGGAGGTCGACAGGTTTACGGACTGGACGAAATGTTTTACCCGACCTTGTTGACGATGCCGGAGCTCGGCGTGCCAGGTGCGGTTCCTGGACATCTTTGCCAGAGCTTTCCTTCTATCACGAGGTTTTCATTAGTGCATCCGCGTTTCTGAGGATTAAAGGCTAAAGACAAACTCGGTGGAGAACGGGAAATGGCAAGTTTGACCAAGATCAGTGTCCGACAAACAAGTGGCGACATGATATTTGTGTTTTGGGAGTGGAAGATCTGCCTTCAATAGCGCGTTGGTCAGCCATTCTCGCGAATAAGCCACAAACACAGTTCGACTTTGGTTTCATCTCTTGTGTAGCGGAATTGGTAGTTGATGCTTTGGACAAATGAGCAATTCAGATCTTCAACCGAACACATTTCGGACAGGAATCAGTGCCCATTCGAGTTGACACCATTCAGAAGCTACCACAGGTTGACGGATTTTCAACGCTCAGTTTGTCTAGGTTGTGTACAATCGCGATGGCAACGCGGACAATATGAATTGCTCGGTAAACTTTCTCGAAGCCGAAACAGTACCCGGACAACAAGTTGATATCTCCTCATTTTGGAAAGTGGACGACGCTTTTTGTCTGGTTGCCATCCTTGTTGCCGTTGCATTCTCTCGAGGGCTTTTGAGCAGAGAGCATTCTTTTCACCAATAATGCCTTTATGATTTTTGATTGCTCAACGAGCTCCATCTTACTTCTAGCGAGTTGGCCTTTTTAGCTTGTTGAAAATACCACTAGATTCGTGCTCCGTTACCTTCCCGCCTTACAGCCGTGTCGGATAGCTGAATCCGCGTAGTTTTTGAACCCATTTGCCGGTTCGAGACAAGATTTTCAACTTCTCTCGACACTTCGAAGAGGCGCGCCGGCCATCTCAGGGCGTTTCGCCCCCGCACGAAACGCGCTAAACTGTCGAGACGATTTACGTCGCGACGCCATCGACGATGCCGCGCGTTCTATTGAGGTTGTTTTACGCGTGCGATCACTAACTCTCACCCCCTCCCCTTCTTCTTCTCAGGCTTCTCTTTTTTCTTCTCTTCGAAATGTCTCGTTGAGAGAGAAGAATTGCCCGTGATGACTTACGTTGAGAGAATCATCTTACAACCATCTCGAGCTAGTCCTTGCAGGTAAAGGGAGAGAGAAAAAAGTGTGTACCTTCAACAGAAAAAACTGCATCTTTGATCTACAGAAAAAGTTGTTATGATTGAATGTTTTTATCTACACAAGTTTCATCAAAGACAAGCACCCGCAATATTAGTGTGTTTTTGTATAACGTCAACAAGCATCATGTGTGGCAGTATTATCTGGCTAGTACAAACTAGGAAATGCCCGAAATTACTGCTTCGCATGAAGACCGTGATGATGACCGCAGCCGTGGTTTTGCTCTTTCAATATGCCGCTGAGGGGATGATCCTGTTGCTTCGGCGGCTCCTTCGAAGCAAAGACGCTTGTCGTCGCCGATTGCAACAACATTCTAGAGATCACCAAGGTGTTTACCGCAAAAGGACCCGAACCTGTCAGCTGCGGAGCTGCTGGGATCGAGGTAAAAATAGCGCATCGGAAAGAGAACGCCAATAGTGACAACGGGTGAATTGCTCTCAGTGAGGGTGGCTTCCACCGAAAAATGCCCATCCAGAGAGCGAACTTCGAGCGGCATCGCAGTGGGTTGGGAAGAGGAGGGCAATGGGGGATGGCGGTTTGACGGCAGGCAGCCAAGACGCGACAATCGTTCGTCACTCCAGCAAAAGGCGGCGGGCACCGGGGCGGTCTTCTCTCCTTTATGAGCTGAAGGCCTGGCAAAACGCTTGCGAACTTCGGCGTGCTGTGGACTGAAATGGTGGCCGTCGTCGCCTCTCTCCTCTCTCTCTCTCCTCCTGGGGGTGCGGGCACCACCTCCTCCTGCTGATGGTTCGACAGGGGGACTGCCGCGCCCGGTCCCATCTCATGAGAGGAGCGTCGGGCCGAGCAGATGGCGACTTCTCCCCGCTGTCCTCCTCTCTTCAAGCGTTTCACGTGTGTGTCGTCTCTCTCGACAGGCCAGAGAGCGTTTCAAAGTGTTTTTGCCGCCACTGGTCACTGCCGTCTCTCCCTTTTTGTTCATGGATTCAAGTTTTGATACGAGCCCGGCCGAGCTCGTTTGAGTGCTGCAACCACAGTGATTTGGTCAGCCTTCACTCGTCCGGCTGGAGTGACCCGACGAAAACCTGTGGGGGATGCGCTTTTTTTCTACGGCATTTCGCTGATGAAACGACGTCCGTGATTTGTGCCGGTTGAAAAGATTAGGCAAGGCAGAACTAAAAGAGTGTGTAATGGTCCTTCTTCGTTCCTGAGAACGCTCTCAAGCACTTTAACTTCTCCTCAACACATCAGCTAAAGCAAAGGCGAAACCGCAGTGACGAGATTCTTCTTCACGGCAATGAAGCTCTGCAAGAACGAGAGGCAGTGAAACCGAAGGCGAGGGGGTTGCTTCTGGCGAAGGAAAAAAAAACGCGGCGTATCAACAGTGGAAGTGGCGGGCTTTCTTCGAAGGAGTGAAACGAAGTGGAAGCTTTTTCATGCAAATCGATTGGTCGAAGCGACACTCTTCTTTGGTCAAATTGACACCACCGCCGACCAAGTCGAATTCACGCGTGCGTAAAACGAACTTGTTCGCGCGCGCGCGTTTCACTATCTCTCACTTTCAAGCCAGTTAGTGGACGTTGACACCATGGCAAGCCATTGCGGAAGAAACACAGATCGAAGTCTGATTCATAAAAGGAAGTCAAAGCCGTAACGTGAAATGGAAGAGGGGAAGTGATTCCAGAGAGAATGTGCAGACATCACTCAGCCCCAATTAAAGGATGCGAGATTAAAGAAAGTGCCCAGAGGGGGTCAAATACTGATCGAGATTAGTGAACAGTCTGCCTCGTCGTGTCCAGCGCCAGACTTCGCAGTGACCTTCTTAGGACATGCGCACTCGAAGTCTTCGACGGGCAAGAAAGGTCGGCGACGTGCTATTTGGAAATACTCACATCACTTGATGCCATGTTGAAAGAAAAAGAACAATTCAAAGGTATTGTACAAGTGTATTTTAGAGAAGCAGTCAAATACGACGAACTTTCAGGACCGTTTCATATCAGAGCTGTCACCACGCTCCCAAGGATATTGTCCTTCTGCGGCCGGCTTGTTGTCTCGAAGGGCTTGAAAGACATAACTTTTCGAGACGCCATATTCTCGGGCGACTGTTTGAACGAGAAGATTGCGATCCTCAGTTTTGGATTGCATCCTGAGAATTCAGAATTCATTCACAGCAAAGACAAAAAAAATCATACCGATCAATCGCTTCGAGCATTCGGTTTCTTGAGGCTTCGCTTAGCCGCGTTGGCGCCTTGCGAAAAGACTCAGTAAACGTTGAGGGCTCCATGCAGACTTTCCCGTATCAAAAGAGATTTCAGGAAAACGAATTAGAAGTAGGAAAATAGCATCCGCAACAATGAAAGGTGGAAAGAATTTGAAAGTAGGGTGGTAAATCTCGAACGCGAGTTGAGACACGGCGAATGTTGAAATGGTGTGAGGGACGACGACGACGACAAACGACGAACTGACCCCCTCTCGAGGGCCCCTGCGGGGGCGTCTCTCTTCGCCGACGGACGCTCCTCCGACTACCCAGGGCCCCGAGTCGGGCGCACGCTCACATTTGCCCTTTGAGAACGGCGTGAACGCGCAAGACTTTGCACGAAGATTCAGACGGTCGTCAAGAGCAAGAGAGAGCGATGACCAGTAGAACAGGGCTGTTGTCTGTTCCGAATGCCAGCATAGACAAAAAATCGGGTCAGCTGAATAGAGGTCAGACGGACGCAATTCTAGACATTGTGGAGGGACAAGCAATGTAATCCTTGCAGATACTCGCCAATCAAGCCAATTTAAAGAAGGTTAACTGTTGTGCGGAAAAGAATCTTCGGGTCTTTAATGTCCTTTGACGTCGAAGACGGAACCAACGCCTTCATTTCGTCAATTAAGTGTTTCAGAATCGAGAAAAGGGTCACTCAATTTCAACGAATAAAATTGTTTGATCGACAACAAGTCAGAGTCGAGACAGAAAAGTTGCTCGTGATTTTTCAATCTTGTGCACTAGTCGTCGGAGGAGAAAGAATTATCCTGGGAGTGCAGTAGCTGCTATCGCAGCGTCAACGCTTCTTTCAATTAGGCTTACGAAGAGACTCACACCTACGCAATACTCCGTAAAACGGAAACAGCTTTTTCTACAGGAACGTGAGAAACAGTAATTCAGCGAAATCAGAGGTTTTTCGTACAGCAGAAAGTGGCCACAATCTTTCGAGGGGGAAACGATGCTCTCTGATGCACCTTAATTTGGGAGACGTTGCATCACTTGACGTCACTATCTTCTCGAATTTCACTGCAACCATCGCGCCTCTCAACATTCCTCTTTTGATCTATCGATCTCACACAATGTAGGTCATAAAGAGATCTTTGAATTCCTTCGCACTCGTTGTCAGCAACGAAGCCGGGTGAATAAGAGTGAAATCGCGTCGTTGTGATGTTGTGATAGCGGAGACGGACGATAAATGAGCTCGCATTTATCAGCCTCACCGCGTCGAACAGGAACTGAGCATTTGCCGCCGAGCCGCGCGCCTCCCGCTGTGAATTTTGCGCATTAATCCGCCAAATGACCACAAACGTCGACGTTTCGGGCTTGTTTCACACGTTGCCCTGTCTGAAAGCGGAACTATTTGTCAATGGACGTCTCAATCATGTCGCACTTTCTCAAAATCCGTGAAAAGTGAGCAAAGGGCAAAGAAAAACGGGGACTCGGACAGCTTTCGCTGTGAAGTTTCACACCTTTTTAGAACAGCGGGAGGCCCACGTCGTGGCCTTGATTGAAGACTTTGAATGGGCGGATAGCAGATTGACCTCAAACCACTAATAGCCCTTTATAAGTCGTGGTTTCACACTGGAGTGCCGTCCATGATGGTCATGGACAAGGAGTGGCACCTTGACGATCGGCGTGTCTATGCGTATCGGATTATCGCTTGGGTGTCTACATTTCTTGCCGTTTTGAGTGCTGTTGTGTTGGTTACAAGCTTGCCAATGGTCTACTACTACATGGATCTGATGGAATCTAGCATGGACAAGCAGCTGCAGAACTGTGTGGTGAGTGAAGAAGCCAAAAGCCTTGAATTCGACATTTCAGAATAATGAACGAGTTATTTTGACAGCGATTCATCAGCTTCGTGGCGCAACAATCAACAGCAACAACACTAGAAGTTCGCGACAATCCGGTTACCCGCTCAACGAAGGATGTCCCAACGGTGATTGTGGCTACGTGAAGGAGATCCCTAACGACTTGGACAGCGCTCTCATCGACGACGAACCTCCAAATCGTCCAAACCGTCGATTTGAGCTGCCTTTTACATTTGGCTTCCCACCTGGCCCTCACGACATCACCGATGATAACTTCAAGTTCAACCGCCAAGTTATCCCCAGAACCACAACCATACCACCGTCACCAAGGAACCATATCCCGCCGAGACGATCAGCAGGACTCTGTGAGGAGTGCTGTGTCGCTGGATCGGCAGGACCCCCAGGTCCAATGGGCAATTCAGGGAGGCCTGGAAAACGCGGAGCTCCAGGAATACCGGGAGCCACTGGAAGCCATGTTCAAATGTGCAGCTACACTTCAGTTCCTCCGTGTCCACAATGCCCACCGGGACTTCCGGGGCCTCCAGGTCCTGCAGGACCGCCGGGAGATCCTGGATCTAAGGGCGATCCTGGACATCCAGGGCAAGACGGATCCCCAGGCATTCCTGGACCTCCAGGAATCTTTGGACCTGTTGGCAGTCCCGGCAATCCTGGTCCTACGGGCCCGCCTGGACTGACAAGCGATTCTTCGGCTCCACCAGCAGGCGAACCCGGACCTCCAGGGCCTCGTGGGCTTCCTGGACCTCCAGGACCCAACGGAGAGGCCGGCGCGGACGGTATCCCTGGTCCTCGCGGACCTCCTGGATCACCAGGAGGACGAGGAGCCTCAGGCCTGGATGGCTCTCCTGGAGCAAAGGGAGAACCTGGAGAAGACGGAGCTCCGGGACAACATGGAATCTGTCCAAAATATTGCGCTGTTGACGGCGGTGTTTTCTTTATGGATGGAATTATTCGGCGAGCATAATTTATTGCAAGTTTTGTGGTATTCAGGGTCAGTTTTGCAATGAATGATCAGTAAAGAATTCACAAAGGGACGAGGAGATCTTTTCTTTGCCTGCTGAAAGCGTTTTCTTTAGTTTCGAATGTGTGAAATCCGACACTTCACTCAACTTCACCAAGGTCTTGGGCGGGCTTCAGTGATCTCTGCAGTTTTCGTGAGAGCATACTTTGGACTTCCGACGAGCTGGAAAAAGCATGGCATAAAAAGAAGATTGAGGGAGTGACGGCCCCGGAAAAGTCGGTGTGGGAGAAAGAAGGCCAAAGCGAAGGCGGTGGTTGTGCCACCAGCCGTTGCAGAGAGGGAGCGCCTCGTTGTGGGGTGAAAGAGGACAAATGGACTAGCCGCCCCGGGACGCGCTCGGCGGCGGCGGCCACCGCGGCCGCGAGGGAGGCGAAGAAGAAGCGCAACTGACGCAGGTTCAGTTTTCTCAAGCCGCGGCCGCGCTCCGCGTGGTGTGTCACAACTTTCTTCCCCTCTCCTCGTTCCGACGGGGCACTCCGGGAAGACCGCTGCCGCGCTGGTCCACCTCGAGTGGGAGCGGCCATTAAGCCATCATTCGGCTCTCTTCTCTTGGCAGATTATATGATGAGCCCCCTCGGCTGGATCTTGTCCCTTCCTGCTTTACTACTAATTCTTGAGAGGATACCAGGCAAGTGCTACAAGTTTGTTGTTAGAGGAGAAGTTTTAGTTGCGAATGCCTCGGAAGAGGAAGAACGCTTGATGTCAGATATCTTTCGCGGGTACAACAGTCTCATTCAGCCTACTCGAGGGAAGAATGAGACTCCACTCACGGTGCGAGTAGCACTCCAGCTTACGCTCATCATTAATGTCGACGAAAAGGACCAGGTTAGCTTTTTCTTCACGGCTCGCTGAGCTCGGCGAGAGCTCTAAAGTCTCCGACCAAGTGCTCATAAAATGCGAAGAGAAGAATGTGTTGCAGATTATGCAGACGAACATCTGGCTCACACTGGTTCGGAGCTTTTTCGAGAGTTTTGAGTTTGCTTTAGAAATGGTTCGACTTTCAAATGGTCTGGAATCCGTTGTTTTACGGTGGAATCAACGAGATTCGAGTGTCGGCCGATAAAGTCTGGTTGGTTTAGATTTGAGAATCAACTTCGAAGCATCGTTTCAGGCTTCCAGACGTCGTCCTGTTCAACAATGCTGATGGCCATTACGAATTTTCCTTTATGTGCAATGTTGTGATCAAGAACACGGGTGATATGTTATGGGTGCCGCCGGCCATTTACAAATCTTCTTGCCTTATAGGTGCGACTTTTCTAAATATGAAAGCGTTTACTAATGATTTTAGATGTCGAGTATTTTCCCTTCGACGAACAAACTTGCAGTTTAGTATTTGGATCATGGACGGTAAAGTTTTTATTGTTTCCCAAAGACTTTGTTACAGTACAACGACGCGGAAGTGAAGTTAGACTTCGACGCTGCCGAGATGATCGATATGCAGAGCTACGATCCGTCTTCAATCTGGGATGTTCTCGATGTGAAAGGAAGCCTTGTGAACAATCGAAGCAAGATTCAGTTCGACATACACATTCGGTAAGCGTCGGACCAGTGTATAGTTCACCACAAAACGTTGATCTACGAGCTTGATTACCTTCTTGATCAAACGTTTTTGAGGAAAATTGCACGTTGGCCGACTATAAGGGCTCTAGAAGTGTATGAATTTCAGAAGAAAAGCCTTATTCTACACAGTTGTGTTGATCATTCCGACGATGCTCATGGCATTCATCAGCATGACCGTGTTCTTCTTACCGACGGACTCAAGTAGGAATGTTTTGACCTAACTTTGGACATTTTTTTTCTCCAGCCGAAAAAATTACGTTGATTATCTCGGTGTTGCTGTCGATTGTCGTCTTCCTGCTGCTTGTTTCGAAAATTCTTCCGCCGACGTCATCGACAATTCCATTGATGGCCAAATATCTTCTGCTCACATTCGTCCTCAACGTTATTACAATTTTAGCAACGGTTAGTCGGGCATATTCACTTTTTAAAAAAGCAGTCTAGGTCATCATTATTAACGTATTCTGTCGCGGCCCGACAACGCATAGAATGCCCCAATGGGTGCGTACCGTCTTTCTTCGTGTATGATGTCCACTTTGGATTCAAGCACGATATTTAGACAATTCCACTCTTTCTGTGCATGAAGCGAAAGAAGGAACCGAAGGCGAAGAAGTCGATCATTGCTGGCGGTCTCACGGCTCTGCTGCCAGGTCTTGGCGAGTTCAGCATGCTTGGTGATATGTCTCATCACTTGCTGTGCCCCACTGTGTAAGTCACAAAAACATTCCTCAAGGAAAAAAACATTTAGCATTGGTCAAAAGCGGCGCCCGACACGATTGGAAGCGAACAAAATTCCTGTGGATCCTGCCACGGAGCGATTCTATCCACTCACTGAAGACGCGCTAAGGGCGATTGACGCCATTGAATACATCACGGATCACATCAAGGAGGACGAGGAGAATAAACAGGTTCTTTCACTCTTTTTTTCTCCTTTTTTTCCCCAGAAAAGTCGAGACTGAAGCTCTGTTTTTCAGAATAAAGATGACTGGAAGTTCGTCGCGACAATCTTGGATCGACTAATGCTTTACTTATTCTTTGGAATTACGGTTGGCGGCTCATGGGGCATTATCTTCACGGCACCGCACGTCTTTACCAGTGAGCGCAGTTTCCCTACCTAATGACAAATGCCTTAGATGTGAATCAAACGGTTTTGATAGAGGAGATGGTGGAAGCTTATAAAAATCACGGTCAGGTCCACTTCTAGTTTATGTGCATTAAAAGAAATCAAGGAGTCTCTCGACATCTCTGTGAAGAGGTGTTGCCGATGCATAGATTTGACCAATGAAAATGTTTTTCTCAGTGTTGTCGACAATCAAAACAGGAAAAGAAACACCTTTGGAGTCACCAGTTGTAAGCACCGATGACCTAATCTTTAATCAGCGACAGTGTCGCCTTCCAATGTCTGTTGATGACCAAAGAGTACAACTTTTTGACGAAAATAGCTTGATAGCTTGCTACTATGAAATGTCGAGTCGAAATGATTTATTGTTTAACAACTAAGGCATGCAAGTAACAAAATTCAATAGTTGGCAAGGCAAGTAAGATTATTTGCCCGAAGCGGTAGTCGCCGGGATACAGAAGCCGCAGGACTTGGCGCAATAAGTTCGCTTTGCGTGCTCTGAGTAGACGGTCGTATTACAGAAGTAGTTCTCCACCCAGGAGGCGCAGCTAGAAGATTCTCATTCTTTAGGGAACAAAAACTCACTATTCGCTCCTGTCCACGCAAGCATACGAGTCGCACAAATCGCATGTTACCGAGCAGTAAGAAGCTCTTTCTTCGATCGTGTAGAAGGTATTGGAGCAGAAACCGTTGTCGGCCCAGTAGCCGCAGCTGAAAATGTTCACTTCTTTGAATCAAACAAGGAAAACCAACTTCGGATGAGCATCGAAGCACTGCGCGTAGACTTCGAAGCCAACCGTGGCCAGGATGTAGAAAACGACAACAACAGTGACGGTAGTCGACGACATGGAGAGAGAGAGAAAGGAGAAAGCGAAGTAGAAAGCAAGGAAGGCTGAGCTGAGATTGTGCTGAGACGGAAGGCCGCCGGGCTTTTATAGAGACAACTTTAGCCCTTGTTCGGCACACGATGACATGCCCGGCGGCGACGTCGTCACAGTTTGTGCAGGCCGTCGGCACCACGAGACAAAGTCGTGGGAGGATAGGGACGCCAGGGCTAAACATCCGCGTCGCTTCTTCCGGCTCTCTTCAGACAGAACACTATCAAATTTCAAGAGGTCATTCGGACGAAGTTATTCAGGTGATGACTGCGTTTACTTAAGCTTTGCGTTTCCTTTCGGCCTCTTACATTGCTTTTGTCCACATTTGTCTTGAAATGGGGGAGTGCAAGATGCTTCCAAAGCTCTTCTCTAAATGATGCGATTCCCCAATTCTCCATTTGGTGTCGATTTATCGTCATACAAGCAAGATCTAACAAAAGATGTTTTGTCAGGTTTCAACTGTTCGTTTGCCGATACGTTTCAGGACGTTTGTATAAGTGCTTAGCGAATTTCGATGCTAATGGTAATATAATCGATAAAATAAATTACTAAACGGTCGTGAAGGAAATTCACACGCTCCTTGTCAGTTTTCGCTGAAATCGATGTCAGTATGGGTTCCAGCTTTAGATCATCGCAAGTTATCGCTGAAGTTGCGAATTCTTTAGAGTCGGTCGAGCTAACCCCTAGCGTCTGGACAAATGATTGCGCGACGACACCTCACGACCGCTTTTCCTTTTCCTTTGCCTCAACGAAGTTGATTCAGCCGCTGGACGAGGCCTCTATCGGAGGGACGAGCGACGGGCGACGGCGCCTTTTGTTCTCCCACCGGCGATGCCACCCCACCGCTGCTCGACGGCGCAATTTCAGAGAGCCACTTCTGACTCGGCCGATGGCACGCTTTGCTTCCAACGTTAAGATCTGAAACACAGCGTTAAGTTTGAAAAATGGGTGTTCTAGAATTCGGGTTCTTTCTTAGGCGAATAAAACTAACGTTGTTGATAGACGACAAGAAAGTTTAAAGTGCGATCCCGGCGAAGACTGCTATTCCTTTGATCGCTTCGATGAAACGCTCAGTTGCCATTTTGTCAGTTATCCAGCAAAAGCGAAACCGTGTACATACATGAAATCTACCAGCTGTGTCAAGTCGTGCGGTGATTGCTGAAGCGATCAACAAAAATTGCTGTTAAAGTTTACAAACGAACGAAACGCACGTTAAAATACCTAATGTAACACCCAACTTGAACATCGACGGCATTTGCAAATTGAAAGGCTAAACTTTTGGGGCCAGATATATTGGAAATGAAACACAATTACATAGTTCCAAAAATTCCATCTGGATGCAGCGCAAGCAATCTGAGTATCGAAGGTTGATACACGTCCGACGAAAAAGCTTTTGCTGAAACAAATTGAGTAATTAGCCCAAATCGCTACGAATGATGTGTGGTGTTGGCCGTTGAGGAAGAGTCGATGAACCTCAAAGCGTGGGCCATCGCTTGAGCAAACAGTAACAGTGCGTGATGTTCGTTGCCTTAAGGAAAACGTCGTGTGCATCATTAGAGCTTGGATTTCTTCTGTCCGCTCTTTCTTGAAAAAATATATATGGCAATTTTTTGAAAAGAAAAGTTTGATGAAGACTTTCCCGAATGAGTAGGTGGACCTTGCCAATCACGCTGCAACGTGGAGTGGCAAGTGGGTTCGGAAATAAAATTCGAGACCACAAACAGATGAAGCCCATCGCCCACACGTGCGCATTCCTTTTCAAGGGCGTGGAGTTTAAAAGGCCCTCTCGAAAAAGCCAAATCAGTTGACTCGCTTCGGCTCTCTGTCAAATTCTGCCCTTACACTATGTACCAAGTCGTTCTTGTTGCATTCGCCCTCTTCTTCACAGTTGTCGACAGTCAGCAGCTTTGCGCCGACGCTCACTCCAAGTAAGCCGCTCTCGTATTCAGCAATAAGAAGTTCAGCTGCGCTGATTGGGCCAGCAATGGCTTCTGCACGAACACATTTTACGCGATTCAAACTCGAGGTGCTTATTGCGCCAAGACATGCAACCTCTGCGACACTCAGGCTTGCACGGACAAAGAAACAACGTAAGTTCTATTCAGGATTTTTTCGCTCTTGTCTTTTTTCACAAACAACAGCTTCAACTTCTTGCAGCTGCAATTCGCTGCAAGCCAACTCGAAGTTCTGCAACAGCACAGCGATCGCGGAGAAGCAGAAGCGTGAACAGTGCGCCAAGACTTGCGGTTTCTGTCAGACAACTGGCAAGAAATAGACTTGAGAGATCTTTTGAGTTGAGAAAGCTGCCCGAAACACCTCTGAATAAATGTTTTGTAACTCTGTCTGGTAATGTAATTGGCTGGCGTCGGATCACCCAGTGAGCTGCAAGTCTGTCACCCCATCATGGTGCCATCCACCCGTGGACGAGCGCTCGTGAAAACGTGGCAGAGTGAATTCCACAGGCTTGCGAGGGGCAAAGCCAGACGAGGTGATGGATGGTGACTCGTGAGAATTATTTTGAGCCAATGAAAAGTAAAGGTGCAACCTTGGCCATTCAAACGTTCTGGATGTTTCGCTGCAGTTATTGGGTGATGGATTTGAGACAGCATGATCTGATTTCTTCTCAAAAGGTCTGCGCCAGACACTCTCAAAAAGTCGAAGCTTGCCATTCTCACGGCAAAAAACGACGATCGGCCTACGTCGATCGAACATGCCCTTCAAGAGCACGCGTAGCCTAGTTTCAACAGTGATTATAAAAGCCAGCAGAAAGGTCGACGGTTCAGTCAGGAATCGTGTTCATCAACTCTTTCGGCCATGTATTTCGCGATTGCGACGGCTTTCTTCTTCTTCTCAATCACTTCGGATGCCGCAACGGTTCATCCGTGCTTCGATGCTCACGCAAAGTAATCATTTCTCCAGTTCCATGGCTTCTTTTGTGTTCAGTTGCGCCTCTTGGTCTGCAAGCGGTTTTTGTACGAGCACCTACTATCCACTGCAGACCCGAGCCGCTTATTGTGGCAAGACGTGTAACCTCTGCGAAGTGAACGGCGTGCAGTATTCGTGTACGGACAAAGAAACCTAGTAAGTTTTGTTACTGGCTGCAAGAGTTTCTCTGAGCAGCTTGCAACCTGATGTTTCAGCTGCTCTTCGTGGCAATCAAATGCACAGTACTGCAACAGCACAGTCTACTCGGAGAAGTCGAAGCGCGAGAGTTGCGCCAAGACGTGCGGATTCTGTGAGACGGGAAGGAAATGATAGTCTTTTCTGTTGCTCAAAAGCATTATCAATCCCATTGAATAAAATCACTTTTCAAACCACCGATGTGCTTGAGAACAAGCCAGCAATCGACGTAAATGTCGACTGCCGACACTTTGAAACCTTTGCTGCCATCGAAGAGCGACCGCTAGCACAAACACAACCATTGAATCGCAGAAGTCGAGAGAGATGAGAGGTGAGGCAAGGGACGACGAGAAGAGCCTTTAACGTTTTTTTTTCTGAAAGCTAAACTCGAAGATAAAGTGGAAGATCTAACAATAACAAGAATAAAACATCCAATTATAGAAAAAGAAATTTGATCTCGGATCGCGGGAAGAAGAAGCGGGTCTATTAAAAGATATGTCGAATGTCATTTCCAAGCGAAGTCGGCGGATCGATTCAGGCAAAATGTCAAAACTTTTTGTTTCTGAACAATTGTGCCATGTGGCTTGCGAGCGCTCGTAGTCTGACTCTAGAAGGTATAAAAGCCAGCACAGAGGTCGAAGGCTCAGTCGCAATTGGTTCTGAACACGTGTCGCCATCCGAATGTATATCGCCTTTGCAACGGCCTTCTTCCTCTTCTCCATCACCTCGGATGCCGCAACGGTTCATCCCTGTTTCGACGCTCATACTAAGTATGCCGTCTGTGAATAGTTTTATCTTTTCTTTCAGCTGCGCCTCATGGTCTGCAACCGGCTTTTGTACGAGCACTTACTATCCGCTTCAGACACGAGCGGCTTATTGTGGCAAGACGTGTAATCTCTGCGAAGTGAACGGGGTGCAATATTCTTGTGTGGACAAAGAAACCTAGTAAGTTTACTTTCTTGAGGAGCTCAACGCATGTTTCTAGTTGCAAAACGTGGTAGTCAAACACGGGATGGTGCAATAGCACGGCGATCGCGGAGAAACAGAAACGTGAGAAGTGCGCCAAGACTTGTGGCTTCTGCGAGACGGGAAAATGAAGAAGAGCAATCTCTTCTTATTGTTAGCTCTGCCTACATTGAATTAAACTTTCGTGTCTAACATAAGAAGCGTCAGATGATCTGTGACGAGCACACAGCGCTTGCAATTATGAAACGGCCTCGCGCACTGCTGCCATTTGAAGAGGAGCGCTGGCACAAACACGGCCAATGAATTCCGAAGGTCGACAGACGAGAAGTCAGAAACGACTCTCAATGTTTCTAGAAATCAAAGAGGTAGAAACACGCGTACATAATCAAAATCAGTTGTATGCGCTAGTCTTGACAATTACACCAGGAAATTCACGTACGCAGTAGATTTGGAGAAGCAAAATTGGTATCAAGCGCATGAGACATTGTGAGTTGCTTCAGCTAACAGCCAATTCTGCGAAAGTATTTGCTACAGCGTTCTCTGGTGGGGTTGCATCTCTCATTTTCTGACTCCACTGAACGAATGATGGAGAAAAAAGAATTGAGGCTTGGAGTTCGAGAACATCGAGCTCGGTTTCCACGAATATAAAAGGGTTGCAAAAGGTCGAGGGCTCAGTTGCGTTTGGTTCTGCTCGCTTCCCTTCCCTAGAATGTATCTGACTCTTCTAACTGCCTTCATTTTGCTCGGAGTTACCTCCGATGCTGCAACTGTTCATCCCTGTTTTGATGCTCACGCAAAGTAACGTTATTCTTCTCGTAGTCATTCTCATCTTTAGCTGCGCCGAATGGTCCGCGAACGGCTTCTGCACCAGCACCTACTATCCCTTGCAGACCCGAGCTGCGTATTGTGGCAAGACCTGTAACCTTTGCGAGGTGAACGGCGTGCAGTATTCGTGCGTTGACAAAAGCACCTAGTAAGTAGTCTTGGCTCTTCTTACTCTTGGCTTATCTTCTTTTCAGTTGCGGCACGTGGCAATCGAGTGCGCAATTCTGCAACAGCACTGCCTATTCGGAAAAGACGAAACGTGAGAACTGCGCCAAGACTTGTGGATGGTGTGAAACTGGAAAATGAGAGAAGCTGTTGCTTCGAAGGTGGATTTTGGACATGAAATGTCTTTGAGAATAGACATTTACAACAATCTCGAAAGCCTCAAACACAAGAAGCGTGTCATGGCGTTCTACAAGTGCATCAAAAATCATGCGTGGCAGACATTCACAAATCAAGCAGCGGCATCCGACCGTGACTGTCGTATTGCAAAAACGGGATGAACCATTGTTCAATAGCGCCACTTGTTTTTGCCGTAGCAAGCGCGTCCAGGGTTACCCTTTCCACAAACACCAAGAACCTCTGAACACGATCTCGAAGTAGAAAAGAAGACGGCAACAAGTGGCACTTTATCGAAGCTTCTGTCGCCATTGTCTCTGTGTATGCCTTGAAAGAGTGAACCTCTCAGGTTGTGTCAGAAGCTAGATCGTGAAAAGACGCTCAAGAGACGGCTTCAATTGATTCCTCGGCGTGACAGAAACCTTTGGCCCCGAGAGCCGCCTCTGTTTGCTCACACAAATGTTTCAAAGCACGCAACATGAAAAAGCTCGGTGAACATCAGCACCAATTCGAGCAAAATTGTCCGAATGGGAAGCTTTGCTAGAAGTGAAGCACTCCGCTGAAAGCAGTGCACGCTTCAAATCGGAAATCAAGCCGCCGCTCTAAAGAAAAAAATCTTTCGTTCTCTTGTAACATAGGCGGACAATTCTTGTCGAACACATTGAATGCGCATGTCCTCAGCAACAAAATTTGAGCGTTCGTTCATTACCTGATCGAGGTCGTTTTCTGAAAAGAGAAGCATTCGTTAAAAAAAGGACCCTCATCCGGTTGAACAACTGAATGCAATATGTCGGGAGGCAATAAACGCTGAACCTCTTTGCCGTTCTCTCTTCGTGTCTGAGCACTAATGCTTGATCCCTACTGTCTTCTGGACTTTAGGCCATAATGGGTTACAAGATATTTGAGGAGGTAGCATGCTCGTCAACCTTCCTACGAGAGGGCAACTAGAATTCGTCGGTGGGATTTTTTCAGCGAGTGTGCCTCCAATGCAAGCAAAGAGGTTGAAGTATGAGTTTTTTATTGATGATAGGTAGATTGGATACACGCAACAACACCATTTTCAGTCGATAAATACTCTTTAGCTTCAACAGAGTCCGCACATCTTTGCGCAGTAAGCCTTCTTGGTTGTTGCCGAATAGGTCGAGCTCGAACAGAAGCCGGTTGAATTCCACGCGGCACAACTGAAATGTTGTTTTTCAAGACTCTTGTAGTTCTTACTTGGTGTGGAGGTCGCTGCATCCAGAACTCGATGAGCCTCCCTTGCAATATTTGCACGTCTTAGCGCACTTCTCGTTCAACATATACTTATATCTGGCCACCGAACAGAGATCCAGATACGCTTTACAATTGCTGATCGTGTCCTTGCACACTAAAAGAAGTCCAATAAAAGTTTTGAGAAGAGCTTACAGTAGGCCAAAGTTGTTGCTCTAAATGTTGTGGAGGACGACGAGTTCGTGGAATTTGTTGAATTGGTCGAATTCGTGGAGTTTGTGCTGTTAGTTGAATTGGCGGCGCTGACGTACAAGCCCATGTTCGGGACCAACAACGGGAAGTACGCCACAACAATCACAGTAAGAGCGAGGAAGAGCGGCTGCATCTAAACGAAATGATTCCTCAGTAATGTTGCAGAATACCTTTTTAAAGCTGCTGGTGGTCGAATCGGATGAGGTCGGCTGAGTCCTCGACGACTCGAAGGCGAGCTTTTAAGTGGCAAGGCCCGACGGGAGATTTGCACAGTTGCATGAGGGACTTGACGGCGGAGTCGAGGTGCGTGAAGGCCAAGGGGGAAGAGAAGGAAGCTAACAAGAAGGACAGAAGGAGGGCGAACAAAGACGTGGCTTTCGTCCCGACGGGCAAGGCCTCTCGCACCTGATGCACAAAGAGATCCGCCAGACGCCTCTTCTGGTCTGATCCATGAAGTCTGACACCCTTCGGATAGGCTTGCCCTCACAATCACCTTTGTTGTTGTGCGTCTCATCGGAAACGAGAACTTTTGCCGAACCAGGAAAGACCCGTCATGCGGATCTTGATGTCTTTCAGTCTTGATCTGACTGGTTCCAGTGGTTGAATCGATAAATTTACCAGGCCTGGTGCTATGCAGAGAAGAGCTAGCCAACAAGATACACACCGTTGTTGGTTATCAAAACTGCACGACGTCATCAGGCGGCACTGGAATTAGCAAAAGTGGCTTGTAAGAGAGAATATTCAACATACTCTTCCTCATGCATTTGAAGAATAGTTGTTTTTTTCAAGCGGAAGTTGTTTTATTGCCTTGCAGAGAGTTTCTTCAAGCGCCTTCAGATTGGTGTCGTGTAGTTGTACTGTTGTACATAATGTCGCAGAGCATTATTGAATGAAGCATGTTTATTTGTTTTCACCAGGAAACATGGCGGATAAGAAACAATTGAAAAGAAAACAACATTGACATTTCAAGTAGTTGTTGAAAACGAATCATCTTCCTGACGGAGTGACTGCGGAGACGCAGAACCCGCAGGACTTGGCGCAATATGTTCGCTTCGCGTGTTCGGAATAAACAGTCGTGTTGCAGAAGAAGTTGTTCTTCCATGATGTGCACCTGCCAAGTGGGAGTTCTGTTTGAAAATCTTACTTTTCACTGCGATCCGTGCAGGCGTAGCTGGTGCAGAGTCCGCAAGTGACAGCGCAGTACGAGCCTCGGAGCTGAAGAGTGTAGAAGGAGTTCTTGCAGAAGCCATTATTGGCCCAGTAGCCACAGCTGAATGATCAAGTTCCCTTCAAGTCACAAAAACAGACTTCGGATGAGCGTCGAAGCAAGCGGATCCTTGGGCTTGGACGTAAGCGAAAAGAGCGAGGACGGCAATGAGGGCAACGACAGCGAATCGGGAAGTCATCTGGAAACTAGAAAGTCGTCAGTAAAAGAAGTATTCGAAGTTGCTGATTGAAGAGTAAAGCTAGAGGAGGAGAAGGAAAGAGAAGAGGAGGAACGAGAGGATGTGATACTCTCTCGTTGCCGCCGGGCTTTATAACGGCGTTCGGAGGAATTTCAGACGTGCCCCCGGGCGAGCCTACAAAGAAACGCCGATGGCGGTGAAGTTTGCGCCAGCTGCGCGGCTCGACAGCTCACCCCCGCTTCCATGACACTAAGCCGAGAGTCACAAGACACGCATTGCTTCAGCTCCACGCTATCTTTGAAACCTGAAGAAAACAGTCGTAGTAGCAGATTGAAGGACGCTCTAAAGCTTCAAAGCGTGTCCACCAAACTGTCGTGTAACCAAACTTGAGTGCCCAAAATTTCCGTTTCTCTGCATTAACAAGCACCCAGGTTTGCGACGTTGAACCTATCTTGGACTTAGCAATTGTCTGAAGTTTTCCAGCGCTTTGATTGCTTGATTGCTTCAAACAGTTTTGAAGTAAGTAGTGACAAGTCTGAGTAGGCAGTTGTGAGAAACTTGACGCGATGATCCTCAACGAGTGCTTGAGGTCTCAATCTTTTGGATATTGGCCGTTTGTTGTCATTTGTCTGATTTTATTTTATTGTATTATGTCGCTGGTTTATCTGTAATGCAGTCAGTCAAACGATGTCTCTCCAATATGTTCTAAGGGTTTGAATTCAAACGGGTCCAGGTACATGTAGTTTTTCTGTTAGCCTCTTTTAGAGCCCAGTTCGGCTAACAACGAATGACTTGGCAAAATGTTTTGAAACTGTGATTTTGCCCCGATGTTTCTTAGCAAACTATTGTTTTGCATTTTTGGAGCTTGCCATGCTTTGCTTGCAAATGAATTCATACCACGAGTAAGAACAGAGTGACTCTAATTACATTTATTTGGTTTCACCAAGTGTAATGACAGAGGCACTCCGGCAAAAATCCTCACTCGTGGATGGAATCGAACCATCGACTTATAGATTTCCGGTCTACTGCTCTCCCCACTGAGCTACACGAGCAC
>JAQIXL010000491.1:0-30494 GCA_034700245.1 Poikilolaimus oxycercus | reverse complement strand
TTTACGCAGAAAAAGTGCTCAAACAAACTTCATAGGAATGTCGAGCGTGTCGAGACGCGTCGATTGAGCCCTTAAGCGCCTCAGAACTCGAAGATTTAGCACAATTTCGGACCTTCTCGAATTCCTTCCTGAAAATTAGCCCTGTGCCAAGCCTAGAACAAAACTTTCGCATTCTTACAGAAAACCTCTCATATTGCTACGTGATAGGATCACGGCGACTCATCATTTGAAAATTACTGACTTTGGTCTCTCTCGAAAATCGGACAAACAAGAGGAAGCCGTCTACCAGCTTCAAAGCCAACGACCCATTCCTTATCAATGGACAGCACCCGAGGCGTTCTTTGACGAAATAGTAATCTCTTGAATTTTGAAGAGTCTGCAGATGACAACGAAGAGCGATGTGTGGGCCTACGGAGTCACACTCTGGGAGATTTACTCTCGAGGCTCAAGGCCATTTGAAGATCTCGACGATATGGAGGAGTACTTTCAGCAAATTCAAGAAGGGCTGCGTCTCAAAATACCCCGCGAATGTCCTCCGGATCTGTACGTTTTGAGAGCTGCAATGCATTTCAGATTCGAAACCGTGATGCTCCCTTGCTGGAATTATGCACCCGAACTTAGGCCAAGTTTTGGCGAGCTTTTTGTTGATTTGTCTGCTCGCTTTCATAAAAGTAGTCTGGAGGACCGGGGTCCAGTAGATTCACACCAGTCCACTGGAGATGACCCTCCTGAACCTGCTTGTCTACCTGAAGGAGGATTCTCGAAGCCCATTCCTCATCATCACTAAGGTGTATGCAAAGACATCCAATTGAATAAACTTGAGCCTGCATCCAATGGAACAAACTAGTGGCGAGAAAAAGCATTCAATCAAGTTGACTTGAAGCATTGGAATGTGGCACTGAAATCTTAGGGATGACTAAAAGTGCTGGTTGACTGGTCAGCGGAAAGTTACTACCCGCATAGCCCTGGCCTTAACGATTCAAGGCCCTTCGAGAATGGAACCCATAAGGGAATCGTCTGCAACTGTCTGCCGAAAAGAGCCCGTGAGCAAAGTGTAATTCGCGCGCACATCGATGCCTCGGCTTCGGTGAAGCCTAGTACGGAATCCAAGATGTCCTCAGCTACGCTACAAAAAGCGAATAAACAAGCTTTCAGGTTCAGCTTTGTGTGTCGCAAGAAGAGCTTCAAAATAGACGTTTCTTTCTTGATCCTTTTCTATTCGATGCGTCATCGACTAAAATAGAGCGCCTCGATCCACGTCATCCTTACTACAATATATATAATCCGCTACGTGCGTTATATCACTTAGAGTGGTTTTCGACGGTGGTCAGCAGAATTGACAGTCACTAAGGGGTTCTCGGGGTCCAGAAATCGTTTCCCGCGAAGAAAACAGCATGGTTCCGAAACAGAAACACGATAAAAAGCGAAAAGATTGGAAGTCATCCCAAAAATTTCACTCAATTTACATTTGCGGGCGCACACTTGGTGCGCGCACCGAGAGTGGGCAGCGCAACGAGGAGCTGAGCGGAACCGCTGAAGGAGCAGTATTCTATGCTGCCTCAGGGGGGCGAGGGAAGGAGGGAGAAGTTCGCCTATCAGGCTGAAACTCTGCCGCATTTACGCTCCAGCGGAGCGGAGCGACGCTGGTTTCTTAAAATCACACAATTCATTAGTCAGCCATTTGGACATCCAAACAAACTCCTGGCCGACGACCAATCGATAATCGTCGTAGAGAGCATTCACGTGCGTCACGTGCACTGAAAGGAGCAAGAAAACCTGAAGTGACAAAGTCTCCGTTATAAAGGCCAGGTGACCTTTCGTCGGCACATCAGTCTCAACTTCAGCAGCAATGCGACTGCTACTCGTCTTCTCTTTCTTCCTTTTCGCCTTTCTTCTCGTCGATGCTAGGTCCAGCTCCAACAGCGGTCGCGGCTCTAGCGGCTCTCGTGGAAGCAGTGGAGGCAGCAGCGGTGGCGGCTGGCATAGTTCCGGCGGCAGTTCATGGCGTATGTCTAGATTCTTCTTTCAAATCTATTCTTCAGGACCTCGATGGGGTTATACTCGTAATCGGTATTACTATGGAAGAGGAAGCAACGGCGGCGGAGGATTTTGGGACTGGCTCTTTGGTGGTGGAAGCAGCAGCGATTCTTCACCGCCTGAACCAATCACTACTACCACCCCTGAGCCGGAGGAGACGGTCAATCTGACGCCAGGAGCTCGGAAAGTCGCCACAGCCTTTCTAGACCTCGCTCGCAAGGTCTTAAAGAAGAGCCCCGGAACCGCAAATCTCTCCCAGGACTACGTTACCGTAGACGGCCGGAAATACTCTTGGAATGTAGCGTTTTCTGGAGGTTCTATTATCCGATTGGGTTTCTTCTAATTTTCAGGTGGAATTCCCTGCTTCGAGATCGATACGCTGCAGAATGCTTTCGTAGCTCTAAAAATCGAATATGATCACAAGAAGGGCTATGCTCGTGGGCGAGTTGCAAGAGACTGCATCACGGAAGCCATCATGGGGTTCGGTGCTGATTGGGACTCGGGCAGTATGGACGCGTCGCCCGACGATCCTTGTTACGCCCTTAAGCATGTGAGTTCTTCAAGAAAAGTGGTTGACGAAAAATTTTTCAGGGTCGTCCACCAGGAATTCTTCCTTTCATGTCTGTGCAGTGGTCGTGTAAGCAGGACGTCGAGACGTGTCATGATTTTGGCTGTCGCAAATTGTAAACTTGACAATGATTGTTTATGGATTGCGCCTTACCTTGCATTCATTTATCGATAAAAGAAATTCATATTCATGGCAATCCGACAGCACGCTTTAAAATTCAACATGCTCGCAGATTGAAAATGGAGGGTTACAAACCCCCCTGCCATTCCCGCAGAAAGGATGAGGCTACCTAAGGCGCGGGCATTCATTGCTGTTATGTTTGTTGCCCTTTTATTGGTCGTTTCATTGCCTTTCTCAACATATCCTATATTTTCTTCATATCTAGACAGCTTCCGCACGAGATATGCCATCGGATTCGAGTGGGACGAAAGGTTTCAGACCAAATTGAACACTACAAATTTGCGCCTCAAACTTCATACGTCAATGTCTGACTTCGCTTGCAGCGTGCTAACAGCCAAAGGAGTCTTCACGTATAAAGAACTCGACGATCTTGTTTTTCGTCCATTGGGATTTGAAATTGTCGATACAACTATACCAATTCCAAAACTGCGCTACATCAAACCACTCACTTGCGAGAAGACTTTTGCCGACTGGCTCGTAGTAGCAAAGACTTACAACGAAAGTATGGAACCACCGGCGGACATACCCTTATATTTGAGAAGAGCCTTCCTAATGAACGGCATTGCCGGGCTGGAAAGTTGGTACATAGACGAAAGGGTGACCAAGATTTATCACGTCTTTCACGTTTTAGTCCTCAAAAAGCCAGGCGATTTGGTCAGCGGAGAACGTTGAAGAAAAAGTGCGCAATCCCGATTTACCGGCTCCAAGTTATGCTGGTGAAGGAGGCAAGCTTGCAAAGCCTCCATTCTTGAAGAAACTGCTTAGAAGCTGTTTATTACGCCACACGTTACTACAACGTAAGCGGTCTGACTGGTCTAGTCATCGGCTCTCTCAGTCCTTGGGTTGAGGTGTATTGTTTGCGCAATAATGCAGCAAAAGTTATCACAGTCGAATACAAGGCAGGCACCAAACGTTTCAAATGCTTCCTTTAGACTATAAAAACAGATCATCCGCAACTTGGCTACCTGCATCCAATTGAAATGGCTGAGAACTGGATGCTGTAAGCATTTACAAAGCGATTCATATGCAAGCGACTTTCAGATACGAAAACACATTCGACTTTGTAGTTACGTTCTCGAGCGTCGAGCACAGTGGCCTTGGTCGCTATGGTGATCCCATCGATCCGATTGGAGACTTGAGGGAAGTGCAAAAGGTGAGTGATTTCTGATGCATCTAGCTGAGCTGCAGGTGTGGTGTCATCTCAAGCCTGATGGTCTTCTATTTCTTGGCCTTCCCACAGGACTTGACCGGGTTGTCTACAATGCTCACAGGGTCTACGGCCGGATTCGCCTAGCCATGATGGCCGCTGGTAAGCGACAAGTCTGCTCGTGTGTTTCCTTCGCGCTAGTGCCCGTTAAATTTCTCCAAAATTTTTTTATGCTTCTCAAGACAGACACTTTCAGGATTTGACCTCCTCGACACATTTTTCGGGTCAAAACCAACGCCCACTCCAATGATTGCAGAATTACTCTATAGCAGACAGCATCTCACTCATTGGATCCTCGTCTTGCGTAAGAGACAATAGAAATGGTTACTTTTGTCGAATAAAACGTCGTCAAAAACTCATTCACCCACCGGCCAGAATCGGAGTACAAGGCTTCACGATGGATATGGAACATGCTTCAAGTCTGGTGAAAGCTGAAATTAACAAGCCCTGACATGCCATTCCCTGCTAAGGACGATTCAGCCTATTGGTTTCAAAATAAGAGCCTGTCCAGGGAACTCTGCGGTCTCAACCCGACGACCAATCGATTCAGAGCTGTACACAGCATAAGTGCGTCACGTACAGGTTGGGGACAAGAAAACCTGAAAACCAAGTCGCCGTTATAAACGGCAACCCCACTTCGTCTCACCACTTCAGTCTCTGAGATGCGACTGCTACTCTTATTGTCTCCCTTCCTTCTTGTTCTTCTTCTTGTCGACGCTAGGTCGAGTTCCAACAGTGGCCGCGGCTTCAGCGGTTCTCGCGGAAGTAGTGGAGGTAGCAGCGGCGGCGGGAGCTACAGCTGGGGCGGCTCAGGATCGGGTAAGTCACTGTTTCAAAAGCATATCCCGCCCCATTTCCAGGGTATCGGTGGGGTGGCGGTGGAGGAAACCGCTATTACTATGGTCGAGGAAGCAATGGTGGTGGAAGTTTCTGGAATTGGCTCTCCGGCGGTGGAAGTAGCAGCAGCGGTAGCAGCAGTGGAAACACTCCGCAATGGCAGCCTTCTACTCCCGAACCGGAAGAGGCAATCGAACTATCGTCAGGAGCTCGGAAAGTCGCTGAGGCCATTCTTGCCCTGGCTCGCAAGGACTTGACGAAGAGCCCTAAAGGAGCCACTCTGAGCCAAGATTACGTCACTGTGGATGGCCGGAAGTACTCGTGGGGTCTTCTTTCCTTGGGAGGTTGATAATCTTTGAGCTTCTTTGAATTAATGTATTGTAAGACATTTGCAGGAACACTGCCATGTCTCGAGTTTCAGAAGCTGGAAGACGCTTTTGTGGCTCTTAAAATCGAGTACAATCGTCAGAGAGGAAACAATCGTGAACGATCAGCCCGTGACTGCATCACCGACGCGCTTCTACCAATCAGTATCGACTGGGACACCGGCAAGATAGACGCCACCCCCGATGATCCTTGTTATGCTCTCAAACATGTGAGTCCTACATAGAACAGGATTCAAAACGCTTTAGGCTCGTCCATCTGGTCCACTTCCTCTCATGTCACTGCAGTGGACGTGCAAAGCCAAAGAGGTGTGCCACGATTTCGGATGTCGCAAGCTGTAAAATGTTTAAGCACGTTGAATGGTTTTTATTCAAATTTGTTGTCAAACTCGATTCGTTGACCTTGGGCTCGATTCGTTTGAGAAGCGTGAAAAAAAGATAAAACGTCGACACATAGAAAGAAGATGTTTCCTCTTCGAAGTCGAAATCTATCACTCGCGAGTGAGTCATCCTTTCGGAATTGACAGCTGAGACGAACTCGTGCTCGAAGATAAGGTGATCAATCAACGCCCACAGCATATGCTCGCCTCGCGTAAGTCGTAAGACTTCACCTCGCCCTCAAATCAGCCGGGCGCCAATGCAGCTGCTACTCGCTTTCCTGTACTTCTTTCATCTAATTATCTGCATCAACGCAAGATCCAGTTCAACAAGTAGTCGTGGCTCGAGTAGCTCTCGAGGAAGCAGTGGAAGCAGCAGCAGTAGCGGCAGGAGTAGCTGGTCATCATCCAGTAAGTACACATATTTGACAACAGTTCTACGGCACTGTTTAGGCTATTACTCGAGTAGTAGCAGTTCGAGCACCAGCAGTGGAGGCGGTGGCGGCAGTGGATGCTTTTGGGGTTGGCTTTTTGGTTGCGGAAGCAGCACTGTAACTCATACTCAACCAGCATGGACACCACCTCCAATCACAACCACAACACCGGAGCCAGAAGAATCGATCCAGTTATCGAAACGAGGACACAAACTCGCCACGGCTATAATCAATATCGGCCGCGAGGCCTTGGAGAAGAGTCCCAAAGGAGCGACTCTCAGTCAAGACTACATCACGGTGATGGGAAGGAACTATACCTGGGGCTTCAGACCTATCACGCTAGGTTGGTTTCCCTTTAGTTACCATAATGTTACTACCAATATTTAGAGCACATGCCATGCTTCGGCGACTTAATGAACGCTTTTGTCGCCCTAAAAATAGAATACAACAAGAAGAAAGGAAGGACTGGCAAACGATCTGCTCGCAGCTGCATCACAGACGCGGTGATGCCATTCAAAATGTGGTCTACGAGTTTGCCCGACGAAACCCCCGACGATCCTTGCTACGTGTTAGAACATGTGAATTGTTTTCAAGGCTAGACAAGTCTGCGAAACTTCAGGCTCGCCCTGGTCTAATGCCGCTGCTGAACGTTAACTGGATGTGCGAGAAAGACGTGGAGGCCTGCCACGATTTTGGATGTCGCAAAGTTGGGAACGCTCCGCAAGGGCAGCTTTCTATTCCCGATCCAGAAGAATCAATCGAACTATCGTCAGGAGCTCGTAACGTTGCTGAGGCCATTCTTGACCTGGCTCGCAAGGACTTGAAGAAGAGTCCCAAAGGAGCCACTTTGAGTCAAGATTACGTCACTGTGGATGGCCGGAAGTACTCTTGGGGTCTTCTTTCCTCCGTAGGAGGTTCATAATCTTTAAACTTTTTTGAATCAAGGTCTTTGCAGGAACACTACCATGTCTCGAGTTTGGGAAGCTGGAAGACGCTTTTGTGGCTCTAAAAATCGAATACAATCGCCAGACGGGAAAGAATAACGAACGATCAGCCCGAGACTGCATCACCGATGCACTTCTACCGTTCAGTATCGACGGGGACACCGGCAAGATGGACGCCACCCCCGATGATCCTTGTTATGCTCTCAAACATGTGAGGCCGGGGCCAGTAGCAAGTCGCGTTTTGGGAGCGCTCCAAAAGTTATGGGGCGCTACCATAACTTATGGGAGCGTGTTTTGGGTCTTCTGTTTCTGCGTTCTAGCTGCTTGCATCGTTCACTATCAAGGTGAACGTTTTACGCTGAACAAGTTTGTAGAACATTGGCGAGCTTAAAAATGCCGTCTAGGTGGGTAAACAGGTCAAAGGGAGGTTGCCAAAACTTCTGGGGTGCTCCCAAAACGCGATTTGCTACGGGCTCTGCACACAACAAGATTCTAAACACTTTAGGCTCGCCCGCCTGGCGTACTTCCTCTCACGTCACTGCATTGGAGGTGCAAAGCGAAAGAGACGTGCCATGATTTCGGATGCCGCAAGCTGTGAAGCATTTCAAGTTCGTTATAAATGATTTATTCTGAACTTTGTTGTTAAACTTCAACAGCGTTAGACTTATAAAACAATGACTCAGGCGAAGCAAAGAATTGTCCCCTTGAAGCCGAACTCTATCACTACGAACAATAATATCATGCGATGGCCAGACAGCACAAATAATAAATACAATAAGCGTTGCGCCAATTCGGTCAAGACCCAAGGCGGAAGTGGACGAAAGTTTGTCAGTTGCACAACTGATGCATGAATTTGAAATAGAAGGCCTTTTAATTCGTCTTTTCGCAAATCCAAGTATGCCATCTCTCTCTCATGCTCTATAAGCTTGCCAGGTTGCATTCAAAACGATTCACTGATGTTTGACAAATCATAAAAATGTAAGGTTGTTACAAAAAAGTGCTCTGAAATTATGCAGTATTACGGGTAAACATTCGGATGGCAAAGGCTGTCTCTACGGGTCGCTGCATGGGCGCCTGAATTAGTCGTTTTCATTCATAAAAAAGATGACGACACCTGATGTCCGGCACCACGCACCGTAAGAAAAAGGACGCCTTCGTAGGCGGTTAAAAATCCAAAACATCGGTCGTCAAGTCCCCACGGTTGTTTTTCTTTTAACACAGGAAGATCGAGTGAGACAACAAATTCTTGACCAAGCAAGAAGCTTGCTGCCACGTCTGCGTCTCCATAATAGAGAAGGATGGGAATTCTGGCGTTGACGAGATTCTTCACTTCCCTTGAGACATTAACGTTGTACTGCTTATAGCCGATATATCTAAAGAAGAAGCTAAACGCGAACGCTTCCTTACCGATACGGCACCCATGGTGGTACACGATTGGGAACACCCAGCGCTCGACGAACCTCGGAGTTGTTGAGATAAATCATCATATCCATGTGATCGAGACATCGTATTTGCCCAGTCAAAACACATGATTTTGAGAAGATAAACTGTGGCCTACCAACGTTCTAGCTTTGCATTCGGAGTACAAATCGTATGGATTGCCACCTCCGTTGTGCCAAGCCGTGTAGAAGATGCTGTTTCGCAGATAAGTGCAGTTATTGCTTCCTAGATTCATTATGTCGCAAATATCGATACGCCTTCACAATTTGTTTGCTTTGAATTCATGAAGCAATAAAAACTTGCCCTTCACAGCATTCCACCATGATTTTCCAACTCGTCGCATCAAGAATTCCATGATAATAGGAATATCGAACCAAAGTGCTCATGTATAAATTCGTGTCGAATTCGCTTACCAGTCCGTTGCCAATCGCAACACCCTGTTTTAATAACAGAAACCTCTTCAATTTACATCACTCAAACCTTCAAATGTATGAGAAATTCCTTTTGTTGCTCAACAATTTTCTCGGCTAGAGTCGCCACATAGATGGCTCCATAACTCTCGCCAACGAGGAAGATGGAATGATTTCGAAACGCGGGGAATTCCTTGAGGAATTCTTTCATCGCTTCGTAGTTCTCTAAAGCAGTCTGCTTGTCGTTCGTTCTCGTGCCGTTGTCCGTGGCATAGGAAAACCCGACGCCCGCCGGTGCATCAATAAAAACCAAATTGGCGAACTGGAAATTATAGTTGAGTGAAACTCCAAGAAACACGCCTTATTCCACGAGTTGGGATTTTCGCGAAGTGTCGTTCCAGCATCACTCGCCAAATACGGACCCATTTCGCGAAGGAGGCCGTCAAGTGAAGAGCATCCTGGACCGCCGTTAAACCAGAAGATCAATGGATCGTTGGCGGTGTCATTCTGTAACTCGACAAACCTGCAAACAGCAATTTTTGATTGCCAAAAACAGACTTGCCAGTAAAAGAGAAAATGTGTTTTTGAGGCTTGCAAATAGCCCGAATAATGACGGAAGTTGGGAGTGAAGGTGAGGCCGGGCAATGACTCCAGCTCCTTTGTAAGCGTTGAATCCAGTAAGAAGAACAGAAGAAAGAAGCAAGTGAGTTGCTTCTTTGCGTGCCACATATGGCGCATCATTGTGCACGAGTTTTCAGCAAGGCGCTGCATAGTCGAAGAAAACGTGTAGAACCAAGGCAATACCAGGATGGTCTGCTTCCAGCAGTCACTTCTCCAGTTTGCGACCACAGAGACGCAGCGGGAGTGTTTTGAACAGAGCTGAAGCGTTTGCCAGCCGACGCACATCGTATAAACGCGAAACCCGAAACTTGGCATCCTTTCCACGACGAGAGGTTTTTTCTCCGATTGGGCTAAACAAAGGCATGCGTCGTGAGTAAACCCTCACTTTTTCTAGGCCAGCACACAAGGTTCGATATGCTAGGAAAAACGAAGACGGTTGCTTTTATCCAATAAGCATGTTCAGCGTTGAACTGAAGAAATGTTTTGAAACAAATTAATTAAAATTGGGACGCTAGTAATTCGGTGGAAAGATTGGAATGTTGAGAATCTTGGTGATTCCATCCGGCTGAATAGAACAAGTAAATAAAGTTTGGAGAAGAAAACAAACATCGTTCCAAACTTCTTGATCAATGGGGAAGAAGTCCTCATCCTTCCTCATGCCCGTGTTCATCGGTGAGCCGATCTCGAAGAAGGGCACCTTGCCGTTTGCATAATTACTCGTTGTCCAGCCATTTCCCGGATTTCTGCAATCTTTGAAACTGAACTTTCGAGCTCACCCAGTTTTGATGAAGTTTGCGAGGTACTGACCTAAATTGTACGCAACTTGCAAGTCTTCCTAAAGTATGATTTTCGTCAAGCAAGCTTTTATGCTTACTCGAGATGCGATGACATTCGGTGGCCAGTACGTCCGGCTGAACATACGAACTGTTTCATCGGCGCCGTGAGCTATCGGCTTGGCTAAAGGAAAGAGTAAATAAGATGAAAACACAAACGGTTCCATTCTGGAACATTGTAAATGTCTGTTAATGGCGTTGAATAGGTGTATTTGTACACAAAGAACTGAAAAGACTTTTGAAGTTAACTCGTTGCAAACTTGGTTTGCGTTTCCGTTGTCTACTTGATCGTGGATCTCCCTCAAGACAGGTGATGTGTAGACTGATCCACTGGTTGACTGAAGATAACTTATCGAAGTTCAACCACCGGTCACCATAGTGTTGGCGATGAGCCACTGGACGGCGTCGGCTTCACGTGAAGGCAGCTGAAGAAGGCTTCGAAGTCGATCACGAAGATTTGTGGTTCCGAAGTATTTTCGCTTGATCAATGCCATTGCTTGGCTGTTATTACCGACAAGAGGAAGAAATGTCTGCAATGTCGGCAAGTGGCATCGTCAAACCTTGAAAAAGTTGTTCTGATAATTCTCGCCGAAGTCCGAGATGTTCATTAGCCCGAATGCAATAAGTGACAACTCTATTATTTGTTTTTTTGTGATGAAATTGCGAGCTCACGATATCCCGACATCTCGGCATTTGTTGAGCCAATCATTGTCGGGATCTTTCGCCTAGTTTTGACTAGCTGAAAGTTCAAGTTTCAGCAAGACACCAGAGCAGCACTAACCTCCGAAGGTCGTTGCTTGAAAAAGTCTCCATCTGTATGCAGCTTCCAGGTGACGAGCAGCGGCTATGGAATTGCTTTTCTGATTGAACAACTACTTACAAACTGAGAATTAAGATCCAGAGTGACGTCGTTGAAGTCGTTCGCTGTCTTTGAGTTCATGCATGCGACGAGTTGCTGGTCAGCCAAGCTACGATTACACAACTGCAATATTTAGGTCTTCAAGCTAACAGCAACAAACGCGTTGGGCAAATGTGCGGTCAATATTGTGCATGCCGATGCTTCCCTCCCACATCATGCCCAGGACGCCCGAATGATGGACGGCTTGGTGGAAGAGTCCTAAAGTCACCAAATCATCAGAAAAAGGCCAACTGTACCAGCTGAATAGTCAGAAAGTGTGTGAGCGTGAACGCTTGTAGCCCCGGCGCTCACGCCACCAAGCGTAACTCGGTTTGGGTCACCGTAGAAAGGCGCGATCTCTTCTTGAACGAACCGCAGTGCTTCAACTTGATCAAAGAAGCCACGCATTGGTGGAAAGTCGGCAGTGTCCGTAGTGAAGAAACCTATCGAACTTCCCTAACTCTTGTGGGTTGCCTAACCTTGCACTCCAAGACGATATTGCACGCTGACAACGACAATTCCGTTCGCAACAAATTGCTTCAGAGCCGCTTCATCGGTTATTTGCTAAGCATCATAAAAAGCAAAACAAAAATCTCACATCGGCGCTTCCCGCAGTTAATGCTCCGCCGTGTATATAAACAAGCACAGGATACTTTTGAGCAATTAAGTTCTAAAATCTTCAAATGCAAAAAAAAATGAGCCGCACTGTTGGGGTGTAGATGTTCATGTAGAGGCAATCCTCACTGCTCTCGGGCATGCTATGCTGTGCACAAGCTGGCCTTAAACATGCCTTACTAACAGGGTTTTAGGCAACAAGACCGTCTGTAGGTGGCATTGTAGACATTGACAGTGCCGTTGTAGAAGACTTGCTCAGGAAATTTGTCCAGCCTTTGAGGCTTCTGTAAAGAGCTGAATATCCTTCTTCATTTTGTTCGACCTTGAAGCGAAGATCACCAACAGGCGGAAGGGCAAATGGGATCCCGTAGAAAGCGTAGCCGTCTATGTGCGACGGAAAGATGCCGTCGTTGGAGTCCATTGAGAGACTGAAAACGTAAAGGGAATTCGAAAACCCTCAACTTACAGCTTTCCCAACACATAACCACGAGTGGTTCGAACAATTGGAAACTTCACTGGTCCGTGAGCGATTTCTTGTGTTGCACTGGCTGTTGTGGTTGTTTCGCCAAGCAGATCGGGAAGGATAGCGCCTAAACAGTTTCATTCAGCGTCCTCGAACCTATATTAGGCGAGCGGAATACAGCAGCCAGTACGTCGAGCAGTCCGGCAAGCAAGACGAAGAGCTCCATTCGGAAGAGCATTATCCAGGCTAAGATCTTTGCTCTCTTATACCGTTTCGCCTTTGATCAGTGAATGCCCGTGAGAATCTTCATTTACAACAAGTGTGGCCATGTCTAGGGATTAGCATAGTTGCCCTTGCTGAATGGTTCCTCCACGAGGGTCAGGTAAGCATTATCGGAAGGCATCTTTATACATTTACTAGTCTATCGCATCGGAAACATCAAGTTCGACTACTCGCTTCTCATCATTGAGTTCGAGTCCTTGCCAGTGTGGCAGGAAGAAGTCTTCTCGAACAATCTGCTCTTCGTATGGGGATCGAAGTGTTTTGACGTTGTAGAATACTCGACCGCCTTTGGACAAGTAGGCCAGCCACCACGCGTAGGTTGAAGATGAAGCTGAAGTCTGCTGAAGCTGAGGAGTCCCAACCAACCTGTGATGAGCACGTAATCGCAGTATTTCTGTCCGAAGATCCAGTCGACTGTGGCAGGATAATCTTTGCTGAAGGGAAAGATGAAAGAAGGAAATGTGAAGTTAGCGGCAACAAGCATGCCTTCGATCCACTTATGATCACTGCCGATCATAACCACCGTGAAATTGCGCTTTGAGCGAAGTTCTACAAGAGCTCATTGTCAGCCTTGTGCTAGAGAGGGAAGCTGACCTTTGCTGACAACATGGCGGATGGCCTCAATAGTGAAGACTTCATTGGAGGGGATATGCATGGGACTGGTAACGAAGTCGCCGCGTCGAGTGTGGACACATAATCTGAAATATAGCGGTCAAAGCAAAGTTTTCAAACCTAGTGTTTGCTTCCGTAACATGCCGAGGAAGTTTAAGGCGATTGGCGATACGTCGATGTTCCTCGGGAAACTCAAGGTGATGAAGGATCTCTCGACGACTAAGGGTTTGAAAATATTTGTAACTCTGAAGAATAAGCTGAGAAGCAAATTAGCCAACCTGCAAGTAGAGCCCAGTGAAGGACATGTTCCCAGCGGCTCGAAGACGTTTTCGATTCGCGATTCTTCCGAATTCTCCAAAGTATCCACGAAGATCAACTTCGGTCAAAGGTTCCTGAAAGTTCTCATTAGCTGCTGCATCAAATACTTACCACAACAGTGACATTGCCATAGCTGTCGAACAAATTCGGAAGAAGTTTCTCCCATTTGTGGCTTCGCTCTGCTTCTGCGACATCGGTGTCGCGAAATGCAATTTGACTTTAAAAATCAGTCATCACTTCATTCTGACTCTTACCGATTCAGCCTTCTGGCAATGCCTAGAGCCGAGATCGCTTCAAAGGCCACATTTCCGATACCCGACTCCACGCCTAGCGTCGTCAGCTTCACGACTAAGTAACACGTCTCGTTGATACTAAAAGTTATTGATTTGAAAATGCTGAAATTCCACTTACCATGCTGGATTCGGTACAATCGGCGAGTCACTGGCAACCCAATAGCAAAAAGAAAAGAAGACAACAATAAAAAAGTATTTAGCACTTCTTCGTGCATAGTGAATGAGTAGTCGAACGTCGAGGGCCATTTCAGGACTAATTTTTGCAAGAAAGAATTGGATGAGCAAATTTCATGGAAGCCGGAATCATGCGAGAGGAATAGTGGCGAACGAGAAGAAAGAGGCAGGAGGGTCAATAACAAGTTTCACCGCTTCGAAAGCGGGGATGATCCTTTACCCTCGGGGAGTTTCCTCAGCCTTCAAGATTAGTATCTTCATCTCGAACTGGACTTCATAATGTGAAATTTGTCCGAAAACAACAGCTTTGATAGAAGCAGAAGAAGAAGAAATGGATGAGAAGAGGCGAGAAGTGAGGATTGAGGCGTGTGACGCTCTGTGTCATTCTACCCCCTTCTCTTGGGTGAACAATTAGAGCGCACCCAAATGGAAGGGTAGTCGCGCCAAGATTAAATCGCCTTCTACTCGTCGCGCGCGAGACATGCTTCGTGGAATCATGAATAGCTTGCGACAAACTGAAAACGAATCATAAAGTTGTGAGATTTTATTACAACGGCAGGCAAGATAACAAACAGAGAAAAAATATTAAAAGCTTAGAACTCGTTGGACCAGCACTGGGGACACGTTTCAGTCAAAGAGAGCTTCTTTTCCGGCTCGTACGTTGATTTCAACTGCAAAATGGCACTTGAGAGATTTCACGGAGTGCCTCACCTCAAGCTCGGGATCGTAATAGTCGAAGAGTCGGAACTGCGCCGGCTTCAAGTCGGCGACAGCAAACGCGCGGTCCGTGATCACCGACAAGCACACCGGCTCGGAGCCGAGCTGAAAAGTTGTCAATCTTCAGAATCCTTACCGAAGTGAAGTAGACGTTGAGCTTGGAGTCGGCTTTCTCAAGTTCAGTTCGCTGCAGTTCTTTGACGTCGGTGAGCTTCTGAATGGCGTCGTAGTCGAATGTGAATCCACTCGGCGCTTCAATCTCTGCCAAGGCCATGTTGGATCGGCCGTTATTATCCGAGCGAGTGTAGCTGAAAACGGTGAATCCAAAACTCTGCTGGCACATACTTGCAGCAGAGATCCAATTGGATTCGGCTGCCACCACGGCTTTCCGTTAGTTGCTTCATGCAATAGAAGGGCGCGTCTCCAGCCAAGGCCTTGCGGTTGTACGAGTATTGAACCTAACAAAGTTTGATCACGAAACACTTTCAAACCTGGGCAAAAGCAACACCGGCTCCCGAAGCCTTGAGAGCAAGGGGCGCATCGGGATCGTGAAGCTGAAAGTGTTCGTTGTGCAAGCTTGTTACCAAACCTCAAAGCTCTGAAGGACGAGGGCGTTATTTCCATCCAACTTGAAGGTGTGCTTATCAGAGCCACTCGAGGCCTAAAGAAAGTTAAGTAAGTGGCTTTCAAAAAGAAACCCAACCTCGACTTTCAGGTCAAGCTTGTCAGAATAGGTGCGCTCTGCATAGGCAGCCAGGGCCTGAAGAGCCACGACCGTGTCCTGTGTGCTAGAGAAGCCACCGCCGGAGTTGCGCTGATGGGAGAGCCAGCGGACGATGGGAAGACCCTAGAGAAGTTTGAAATGGCAAGCTCTTTACTTACCTTGTTCGTGTCACCCTTGAGCATGTAGGCGAGAAGAGCGTACGCCGTCGTCTCAACGTCGGCCGGTGGTGGTTGGTAGAAGTAGATGATGTCGAATCGAGCGAGCCCATGAATCTTCGCCGCCGGCTTGGGTAGACGCCAGTGAATGCTTCCATCTGAATCAACGAGACGTTAGCCTGAAGGTTTCAGTTGCTCATACCTTCGCCGACTTGCTGAAGTTTCTCCAAGAGTGCCAGTGCTTCATCCTTCTTATTGCTTCCCGCCAGTCCGAGGGCGTAGGCGCCGAGGGCCAGAGCATATGGATCTTTGGACACCTGTAAGCAACGTCACGGAAAAGCTCTAAAACGAACAGTGCCAAGATTTCTCTCGAGGTACGCCGTCGCGTTCTCATTCTTAACACCAGTCTCGAGCAGCGAGATGACAACGTAGGCCGTGAGAGCATAGCCTCCCGTGACACTTTGTTCTGCAGTACCACCCTGCATCGCCCGGTTGTGCACTTCACCGCGTTCAACGAAGGCTCCATTCATCTGAGACAGTTTGCAATCAGTAGCCTCGCTTACCAGTTGTTGCTTGTTGATGAACTTGATGGAGTTGTCGATGACGTTGCTGTCAACGAAAGCGTACTTCTTTGCCTGAAGCCTAACTTTGAAACGCCTTGGCCTTTTTTAACCTGAGAGAAAGAGCGCACGACGAAGGCCGTCAGCCAAGTCGATCCCTGTTCATCACGGCTTCCGAAGGACGAGAATGAATCGTCATATCGCCTAGATAGATAGTTCTTTTCTCATTCAATGAGCCGTACTTGTATGTGAGCTGCTGTTGATATCCTTTATTGATGTGCTTCTTGGCATCCGCTTCAACCTTCGGTGTAGCTCGTTTGATTGTCTAGACAATATGCCATCTCAAGACAAAGGATACCTGAAGATATTTCAAGACGACGATGTTGGGCACGAAGCTGAGCATGTTCTGTTCACCGCAGCCAGCTGGCATCTTGACAAGATTTTCGATGTTCGACAGCACCGGACCGAGGATATCGCCTAGAGTCGATTGTTGGTTTATCAATTGCCTAATTTTATTACCAATGACATCCACACGAACATAGCGAGATCCGTCGACGATGTCCTTCGGAAACTCCAAGGCGACCTTCTCTGACACGCTCGAGTCCTTTGAGAGGTCGAGGACAAGTGGCACATTGCGATCAACGCGGTATCCTTCGGGCTAAAGCATTTTGTTTCCACAAATGACAAATAGACCAACATCAACTTTGATCCACTGCTCGACTGCATCTCCAGCCAGTGGTCCCTGCGCGGTAACATGGAACTTAAGGTCGCCGGCTCTCTGAGGAACGATCGGGAAATAGACGGCCTAGAGCAAACAAACATGTTGGCCTGCGAACTCGCGCAAACCTTCATTTCTCCACCACCAGGAACGACGACCTTGCGCTGGTTGTACGTGTCGGCAGAGCGACTGAAAGTGGCACGTTTCTTGAGCTTTTGAGTTCCTCTTACCGAGGGCGGACTGAACCGTCATGTTGGAGGAAGTCGAAGTCGGAACTGTTATCATGCTCAAGAGTGACAACAACCTGAAGTTTGTACCTAGAAAAGCGAAATTTTCTTACTTCTTGCTCATTGTCGAGGTAGTTGAAGATGAGAACTTGAAGAGCGAACTTTTCACCGCGTTTCACCGAGTACGGCAAAGAGAGACGCACGAAGAAGGGACGGAAGGTCGTGAGCTGAAACGTAAAGTCATGAGTTGCAAGAAAGTGCAAACATTAGCCGTAGTGTCTGCAATGCCGAGTCCGGCTTCATCATGAATGGCAAAAGCCGAAGCGATCCAGGAGGTGATTGTGTCGGGGACCTTCGTCTTGAACTCGGCCACCCCAGTGTTGCTGGAAGGCTAGCTTCGAAGGTTTTAAATGACATACTTATCGGTATGAAGAGATTCGAAGATCCAGCTTTCGGGGAATTCGCTGCGAAGTCGTGGAGGTTCGCCGCCACCACCAAAGCCGCCACCGGGAGCAGAAGCAGCAGTGCTCATAAATCGAGCTTCTTGAGGAGCGGATTCAAAAGCCATGGCATCGGCACCTGCAGCTTGTCCTGCGAATCCACCACGCATTCCTGCCGCACCTGGAGGAGCTGCTGCTGGCATTGGAGGTGGAGGTGGAGGAGGTGGTCCATTCAGCGACTTCGCGTAAGCTGAATTAAAATCTTTGTCAGATTCCTCTTCAATCTTACGAATTTGCCAATCTTGAACAACTGCATCAGTGAGAAGGATGAGTCCGGAGCTCTAAAAGAATTTGAGAAAATAGCCAAGAACAAACATCGAAAGTTGATTCGATGCCACCGTATCCTCTATATCGATCAAACTTCTGGAAACCGTAAAATAACAATTTCATCATTGAACTTACGCTAAAAGCATCAACGGCTGTCTGGCGAGTTAGGTCGTTGCCTTGCTTGAGGAGGAGCACGGACTGATCAATGGCCATAAGACCGACGAAGGAGTTGGGATGCGCCTTCACCGAGAACTTAACTTGATCGCCGGGTTCAGCCTTCTTCTTGTCAATCGAAATGGAGACCTAAAAACAATCAGAAAGAGAGAAGTGCAAACATTGTTGGCGAACAAGTCATCGATCTTGATGTCCGTGGTCTCGGCGATCATCTTGTTGCTGTCATCGTGATTTACGGAGAAGACGACGAGACGAGCCTTCGGAACAAAATCACGAGACGCTTCGATTGAGATCTTTGTCTTCTTGCTGCCCGGCTTCAGCTCGATAACCTTCGTGCGGTGGACGACGTTACGGGATTCAATCTACAAGCAGTTCAGATTGTGCGACAGCAAAGAAACAGACCATAGCAATGAGGGACGGCACATGTTCACGAAGCTTGATCGTGTACTCGAGCTTTTGACCGATTTTGATGGGTTCCTGAAAGCGTCGTCACTTGAACTAACGCCTACCGTGTTGTTCGAAATGATTTCAATTGCGGGAGCCTTGCCGGTCTTGTCAGCAACGTCAGCGCTGAAAATGTTTCATCGTTTCACCCGTGTCTCTACAATTCATACCGGAAGTCAGCTGTAATTCGCGGGTCAGTGAAGTTGTTTTTGCCGAAAACGTCGTAGTACACCTAGTAGAGATTGTCAGCGAAATTCTCTTGCTCTTACCTGCATTCGGACTACCGAGATCCTTTTCGCTGGCTTTGCAATCACTTTGACTTGACCCTTAGAGTCAAGTTCGAGGAATTGCGTCTAGAACAGAAACATGATGTAAGCGAGATCTTCTCACATCTTCAATTGAAGCCTCCTGAGGCTGAGCCTCGTTGTATTGCGACAGACAACGCTGAGCATCCCTGAACAAGTGTACACAGCTTGAGTCTACGTGCTCACTTTGGGTCAAACGGATTTGGACGCACGCAGATATAGATCGTCGGGTAATCGTAGGTGGTTGTCACCTGCACAAACATGTAGGTCAATTGAACAGGTGAGCCTACTTGAATGACATGTGGACGAGAAGACTTCGCTGGAGTATCATCAAGCTCCTTGAGAGAGATCGTCACAGGGAAACTCTCTCCGGGCTCAAAGGACTTGGTGTCCGAGTCGACGCTCAGGGTCACAGCATCACGGTTGACTGAGAAGCCCTGAAACGGGAAATTTCTTCTTGCTCTTGTTAACTTACTTCAGAAGTGGCGTTACGCTCAAGTTCCGAGAGATCTTCCGTAACCCAGGCCTTCACACTGAGAGAGCTACTACTCGAGTCCTTCTGCAAGAGCATGTTTTTCACTAGTCTTGGATCCCACCTGAATAAGCTTGGCGTTCTCCAACTCCTTCTTGCTAAAATTGATGCTCGCGGATCCCTTGTCATTCAACTTTGCGCTCTTTTCAATTCTCTGGGACTAAAACAGAAGATTTCCGAACCAGCCAGGTTTCTTGCCTGTTGGTCTTGTGGCAACCAATAGCGTTGATAGGACTCTTCCAAGATGAGATGCGCCTTGCCGACCACTCCCTTGCCGTATGTGTACCTAAGGCAAATGATGGATGGATCAACTTCCGCTCACTTGGCCTCAACTCGCACTGTGATGTCGTCATCATAAGTGGCGAACTTCGGCGGCTTCACCTTGACCTCGAACTTCGGCAGCACGTACTTCTCGATGGTGAAACGCTGAAAATGGAATCAATAAACTGGCAGTAAGGTTTTCACGTCTAAACGCTACGAGCGGCGCGAACGTGAATTGCATGAAACAGGTTTTGATGCTAGGCAGGCGAGCGGCGTGGCGATCAAACCTTTGAGTTCGTAAGGCCATTGTCGGTCTGCACGGCGACTTCCCACTCGCCAAGCGGTGGCTCCGAGGACAAAGCGAGTTCGCCGACGATCACGCCTGAAACCATCCACGTAATCCTTTGTCCACGACGTCGGTTGGAGGGACTTTCAGCAAAACGCAGACTAACCCTTGTTGAGAGTGATGTTAGCCTGTTGAGCAATGATGTTCCTGGACGGATCACGAACTTCAGCTGTTGCCTTGCCGGAATAAGGCAGAAGCTCAGGCGTAACGATGACAACGCGATACCTCACTAAAAAAAGACTAGACAAGGAAATTAGTCGAACCGGTATCTCCAGGCTTGTAGACGGCCTTGTCGGTTTGCACGAAGATGAGCTGAGGGTGCTCGTCGATGCCGACTGATTTCTCGTCCTCGAAGAGCTTCTTGCCCTTGCTGTCTTCACCTCGAACGAGCAACTGAAGAGATTTTCAATAAGCCGTTGATTGTTTCCCAACCGTGACGCCGACGTCCTTCAACTTCGAAACCTTCGATTCAAGTTTCTCAAAGTGGACTGTGGTCATTTTTCCTGAAGATTCTTTTCTAAGCATCCCTGGCGACTTCAAACCTGGCTTCACGTCCTTTACCGACTTTTCTGCGACCGTTTCGTTGCCATTGATGCGGATTTGGACGCGAACGAGGTCGGCGCCGGACAAAGAACTTCTAAATGTTTGTGTGTAACAAGAAACTTCGCAGATTACCCAGTTGGAAGATAAACGGAGACGACGTAGGGTTTGTCAATGCGAACGGTTCGAGGAGCAACCACCACATAGCTTCCATTGCTGCACGAAAAGGTTCAGAAGCTTCACTAGAACTTACTATTCCCTTTGCGGTTCCGCTTTCGGGGGCTTGTAGGGGATCGGCGGCGGATTCAGTGGTAAGGCCACCACCGAAGATGCGATGGCCAGCAATGCCAGCCAGACAGCTCTCATGCTGACCTAAATTATAAACAATCAACACGACATTCAGTCACAAGAGCAAGAATTCGCGACCAAACCATCAAAGACAATGCTTCTACTCATTCTCGACGAGCTTATATGACACCGTTACTCTGGTACAGTCAAAACATCTAACGGAAAGACAGACGTCCCACGTTGTACAGTCACAGACCCTCACACTCACGCCTGAGAAAGTTTTGAAAGTCTTATAACAACAAGGCAATGGCACTCGGCGAGCGTGCAAATGTCTAAAGTGAGAAGAGAGACGGGCGGCAAGAGGTATAGAGACCGGGCCGGGGTCTTGTTTACGGCTGAAGTGGCCGGCCTCCTCCTCGACGGTTCCAGGGTGCCCTTCCAGTTCACCCGAAATTCTGACTCATCATTGGAACGCGCTATATGTCGGTCGTCGCGCGAAGAATGTCTTGTTCGAGAGCGAGGAAAAGGCTTTCTAAGGAATGAGCGAACTCGTTTGCACATTGTTTGGCGGTTTTTGAGTACTAGAAATGCGTCACTGAAGTGCTCGGCGACCTCGGTGATACCCGAATGAGAGGGAGAGAAGTGGTGGCGGTGGCGGGGATGGCAAGATGCAATCAACGTCCTTGGTGAGGGAGACGAGGCGCGACGCGGCGCGCGACCCGTCGGTTGGGGGCCCGCTCTATTCGGCGATCTCTATGACAAAAAGGGATGACAAAGCAATTCGAAGGCGGCTATGCATCATCCCTGCACATGACGTGATTGAGAGGGGGAAGAAGAACTGAGACCGCGAGTAACTTGAAGAATTGTTCGAAGATCGCCCTGTTTGGAATGGGTTCGTCGCAATGGCCAAAAGTCATTACCCAGCGTCTAAAGTAAGAAAGTGCAATCTCCCCAAACCGGACTCGGTTTGTACAGGCGCAAACAAACCTTGAGAAGCGCCGCGAAGGGAAAGAGGAAATGCGGAAAGTGAGAAGTGAACTCAATCAAAGTGTTTACCGCGATCCCCTAGCAACAAAATTGCCGGGTCTTCAGGGAACAAAATGGGTCCGGTCGTCAACACGGCGAGTATTACTTCGCTTGCCTCTCTTCCCGTCTACACTTCATAAGGGCTTTTTTATGCGTGACGGCGTTAAAGCCGTTTGGACAGCTTTGTGACCGGTCAGGGACGTGAGTGACATCATCAAGCAAATGCTGATGAGCAGCAAAATCTCTTCTTGGTGGCGAAACAGATCCGCCTTGCAAACAGACTTCGAATGGAGACAAAGGCGCTTTGTGTTGAGCGTTATAACATGAGATCCAATAATCAATTTTCATTCAAAACGAGGCTCAGTAAGTTCTTCGATTCCAATGGGAACCTTTTGCTCGCTCAGAAGACAGTTTGAGCAGCTGAATGATAGTGTGATGGGGTTTCCACGTAGTTTGTAGTGCTTCGAATAGTGGCTGACAATGAGTAACACGAATGGAACTTTTTCAAGAAATGCCGTTTTTTGACGAGCAAGCGCTACGAGAACGCAGCGAACTTAACAATTTTAATCAGTTGTAGTATTCCTGCCTCACAAAAACTAACTCGCTGATGTTCATTGAATGAATCGTGCTGTAGCTATTCTGGTTGAATTAGAGCAATGTAGTCGGAGTGTGACGATCACACCCTGACTACGTTTCGCCCGGTCTCATATACGAGATGGCGGTTCGTTGGTGACAATCGTTGTAATGTCGCTTGATGCTCTCCTGCTTCTACTGCTGTTGGAAGTCGCCCGTGGGGCAAATATTCTCGTTTATCTTCCTTTAAGCGCTCAAAGTCATGTCAATTTTATCGTCAATATCGCAAATATTTTGGCCGAAGATGGACACAATTTGGTACGTGCTTAAAGACTCCTTAAAGCAGCACGTGAAAATCATGCTCAAATCAAGCTTTTTTTGCAGACCGTCTTGGCGCCTCTGATCAATCGTAATATTCATGTCGACACGTCAAAACTAGGCCGAATAATTGAAGTAATCTCCTCATCTGAAATTTGAAAAGGCTTTAGGTGCCAGAGCCAGAGGAACTGATGGAACTCTACGATCATAAAATGGAGAGCAACGATTTTTGGAATTCTTACGCTGATTCGGTCGTGAACACATTTACTCACGTAAATTCGTCTTTTTGTGAGAGAATTTTTGATTTTAGGATCACTCCTTCTTCGCGAGTGCCATGTACAGACACTGCAAATATCTCATCAACTATCCAGGCTTGTTTGAGCTACTCGGAAATGAGAAATTCGACCTTGGATTGACCGAATATTTCGATGGCTGCGGCTTGGGTAAATCGTTTTTGAAGAATTAATTGTCCAGGAATATTTTATCAAATCGGACTTTATAATACTGTCGTTGGCAGCTCGAGTATTCTTTTTGAGACACTTGGCGATGCATTGGGAATTTCTCTGCCAATGGCGTATGTCCCAGGTAAGCGTGACTCTGACTCATTCGCAAACAACCTTTCCAGGTCAGCAGACAAGCGTTTCTCCCGATGAAATGTCTAACTCCTTGCTTCTTCGTGTTCGAAATGTTCTGGTGACCCAAGATGTTCGTAACACACTCAACGCCTTTCTCCGAGGCTCGCAGAATGCCCTGACTGAACACTTTGGAGATAAATTTCCCCAACTCAGTGTTCGTCAGCAGCAACAATTCGAACTTTTTCGCACTTCAGGAGTTGGCCGCTAACAGTTCTCTTGTGCTTGTCAACTCCGATCCTCTACTCGACTTCCCTCGACCTACACTTCACAAGATTCTCGATATTGGTGGTATTCATGTTCAAAAGCCAGAAGCTCTCAGTCAGGTTTGTAATGCTTGTATTAGCACAACCAATGGCTTTAGGACTGGGAGAAAACCTTGAGTCGTCGTAAGAGAAATGTTCTGATTTCCTTTGGATCAATTACCACTAGCTCCTCGATGCCTGTCAAGATGAAAATTGGAATTGTGGAAATGGTGAAGCGCTTCTCCGACGTTACCTTCATCTGGAAATACGAGAAGCCTGAAGACGAGTTTGGTCAAGGTGTCAAAAACCTCATAAAAACGAAGTGGATGCCACAAAACGAGCTGCTCAGTAAGATATTTTTTCGCGTTTTCAAAGTATTTTCCTATCTCTGTAGATAGCGGAAAAATTGACGTGTTTATCACACACGGCGGCATGAGCAGCGTCTACGAAATGATTCGAGCCAAGGTTCCAGGAATTACAATCGGTTTAGATATGTGTCATGAAAAAAAACTTGCTGTAGGCGTTTTCGCTGACCAACAACGGAATGCGAAAATGCTGGAAGGACACGGGATCGCAGTTGCCTATGACATGACAAATCTCGTTGATCCAAATCGTCTGGAAACCGCTCTTCGTGAAGTGCTCAGTAATCCAAGGTTTCGTTTTAGACCTCACAGACTTATCAGGACTTCCAGTTACAAGAAAAACGTTGAAAGAGTCGAACGTCTGTTGGAATCTCGAGCGTTTTCTCCACGAGAACTCCTGTCCAGACACGTCGCTTTCGTCGCTGAGAACGGGCCGCTGCCACGACTATCACCCGTCTCAGCTCGAATGTCGTTTGCTCAACTCTACTTTCTCGATGCCCTTTTCCTTGCCCTGATGGTCGTCATCATTGTTTCGTTAATGATTCTCTGTATTGCTCGACGATACTGCTCAAAATACGTCCACTACAAGATGGACTAACCAGCTTCATAGACAAAGGATAAACCGAGGAATATGACTGTAAACCGTTTTCAATTTTCGGAGCACACCTAAGCACAAAGAGGCTCTTTGTGGAAAACCTGAGAGACTGTTCTCTGAGAGACGTTGTTGATGTCATTCCGGAGTTAGTTGTTCCAATTTCTTCCAAATCGTGATTTTGCGTTCATAATTCGTTTCGTAGTCACAGCCGAACACATTGCTGCACGTCTTGACTACGCGTTGACCGGTTTAAAAGGCGAAGTGAGCGCTCTTTGACGGACGCAAAATTGAAAACATTGAACGAATGCGACTCCTCGCATATCTGTCGGCTCTCTCTTTGCTCCAAGTTGTCTCAACTGCTCGAATCTTGGTCTACCTTCCTCTCAACCTTCAGAGTCATGTGAACTTTCTATCAAACATCGTCAATATTCTAACCGAGGATGGTCATAATGTCGTGAGTTTTTGTGGATTTTGAAAATCGCTCACAGACGGTGTTGGCATCAGTCTGCAATCCCCAAATTCGAATTGTCTTTCCTGCATCGGCCACGGTCATCAAGGTTGGATGTTACTTCGTGCTGAGCAATGAAGAATTAGGTGCCCATGCCCGAGTCTCTCTCCCAATTCTTTGAATTTATGATGAACGGCGATTCGATGTGGAACTCTTACTCTGACTCCATCATAAACACGTTTACAAATGTAAGTCGTCTTGATTTAGTAAAATTACCAAAATAACAGGATTACACGGCAATTGGACAAGTTGTTTACGAGCATTGTCGCCTACTTCTCAACTATCCGGGACTTCTTGATGAGCTGCAAAAGGAGAAGTTCGATCTTGGGCTGATGGAATATTTCGATGCCTGTGGACTTGGTCTGCATTCCACTTTGCCTCAAAATATTGTTGTTTCAGGAATTTTTCATCACATCGGTCTTCATAACACGGCCTTAGGGAGCTCCAATATCTTGTCCATGACACTGGCCGAGGCGATCGGAATTCCGGCGCCCCCGAGCTACGTTCCAGGCATGGCAGACCGAAATGAAGAGTAAGAGCGTAGGCCCCCAAACTGCTGTAACTCCTGATCAACTGGCTTCTTCTCTCTATCTTCGCGTCCGCAATGTTCTGGTGTCGGCGGATGCTCGAAACTGTCTGCAAACAGGAATTCAAGCCTCTCAACGAGCCCTCGATGAGCGCTTCGGAAGCAGCATTCCGCGTCTCAATGTACGTTTTTTCTGTGTCTGAGGTTGGCTTCTTTAGGAGATCGCTGCGAACAGTTCGCTGGTTTTCACAAACTCCGATCCATTGCTCAACTTCCCACAACCGACTCTTCATAAAATCATCGACATAGGTGGAATTCACGTTCAACAGGCGAAGAATATTAGCAAGGCATGTGACTACTCAAGAGAGTTACGATTTTAATGCGCAGGAGTGGCAAGAGCTTCTTGGTCGTCGCCAGCGAAATGTCCTGATTTCATTCGGCTCAATGGCACGCAGCACTGCGATGCCCGAGGCCATGAAGGTTTCTATCGTTGAAGTTATCAAACGATTCCCTGACATCACCTTTGTCTGGAAGTATGAGAAGCCTGACGATAAAATAGGCCGAGGTTTGAAGAACCTGTTGAAAAACGGCTGGGTCCCGCAAAACGATTTGCTTCGTAAGTGAAGTCATTTTGTAAACCATTCGTGCCTAGAGAGCGGACACATTGACTTGTTTATCACTCACGGCGGCATGGGTAGCGTCTACGAGACGACCCGGGCCGAGGTTCCGGCGATTGTCATTGGTTTGCGTTCGAAAACAGAAAAACAGCGGGCTTTAGGAGTATTCGCTGATCAACAACGAAACGCAAAGATGCTTGAAGGACATGGTGTCGCCATCGCTTATGATGTTTTAGACCTCGTCAATGCAGATAAACTGGAGAGAACAATTCACGAAGTTCTCGAAAATCCAATGTTTGTTCCAAGTAACATTTCCCAGTTTTTGCAGTTATAAAGAGAACATGAAGAAAGTGAAGCGACTTCTCGATTCACGGCCGTTCACACCTCGAGAGCTTCTTTCACGGACCGTCAAGTTTGTGGCCGAGCATGGTCCACTACCAGGACTCTCGCCGGTCTCCACCCAGATGTCATTTGCTCAACTTTATTTTCTCGACGCTATTATTCCTGCTGTTTTCATAATCCTTTTAATTGTAGCTGCTGTTGTGGTGGCTTGTAGGCGAATATTCGCTAAAAAGCAGCACTCAAAGGTTGAATAAAGTTTGATGTTTGATGTTTCGTGTGGTCTTTTCATCTCGAAGAAGTTGTGCCCAACAAAGGCCACGACGTTCTCAGCACCGCCTTGGTTCATGCCTTCAGGCGAACCAGTGATAAGAGTGGAAGCAGCGTCTCGGCCAGTGTCATTCCGCATAGCCTCGTTTTGTCTTTGCTGCCAGTGCGCAGCACAAAATAATTAACATGAGGTTGCTTTTACGTACTCTTTTCCTGTTGTCACTAATTAATTCTCAGGCGATGAGTCAAACGACAGTCTTTACCAGGTTTGCTTCTGATTGATGATGGTCGATCGCAATTATGATTCAGCCTGGGTGGCCTTGAGGGCAGAGCCTATCAAACGGAACGCAATCACTCAGGGATCATTTTTCTTGGAATACCCTACGCTCAGCCTCCAGTTGGTACGAAATACTCAAACTTAACCACAATTAAAAGAAAAATTGCGATTTCGCAGTCCACGGCCCGCTCGTCCATGGATGAAAATTCGTCCAGCTCAACACTTTCAAGCTGCTTGCGCGTCGGGAATGTAAAGAAATTAAAAATCTAATTATGTCTCAGTGAAGCATCAGTTTTAAAGCAGCGTAATGCTACACTTTCCGAGGATTGCCTCTACTTGAATGTCTTTACGACGTCCGAGTGCCTGGAAAATGTGAGTGGGAACAAAAGTTTATGGACATGTTAAGATAAACTGCGCCGTTGCCACAATGATTCATGGTGGTATTTACTTCAACCAATTGAGCCCGGTCCTCTACGCCATAGACGTTTGTCTCTTTCTTTGATGACAAGAATTCCTTATTGCAGCCTATGATAGATAATTTTGCTGCAAAAGGCGTGATTTTCGTTTCGATTGGTTTTCGTCGAGGTGTCTTTGGCCATCTGAATCTTGCCCCTGACTTCGACGTTGAGGCCGACAAGAACGTCGCCTATCGTGATATTCTTGCCGCGTTGACATGGATTCAAAAGGAAATCCATCATTTTGGAGGAGATCCGACAAGAGTAACACTCTTCTCCCACAGCGGCGGCTCTTACATGGCTGATGCTGTAGGAAACTTGATTTCGCTTTCGCCGACGACCCCGAACTTCAGCTCTCACTAAGTCCGCTAGCATCTGAATTATTCCAGCAGATGGTTCTTGGGAGCGCCAACACTCAAATGCATCTTGGAACTGCTAGTGTCGGTGAGAGGGGCTAAATATTTTGAAAATATTACTTTCAGAGATGACTACTAAATTTAGCACAGAATTGGCTCACAAGCTCGGATGCCTAAATGTTTCGCCGCAAGCAATCCTCACTTCGAGTGCCGTCAAAGCAAGACTCCGTGACTGGGTCTAATTTTGTCCATTTAGAATACAAAAAAGGCAAACAAGGCGTTGGACTGCTTACGGCATGCAACTATGGAAGAGATCATACAAGTCCAAGAATGGATGGTGGTTAATTCGCCTTTCACAATCAGTGGAATTGCAATCGAAGACAAGGATGGGGTATTTCCTGAAAGCGAGCTTCGGCTTCGTCAAACCCGCCGCCCTGTGCCAACCATGCTAGGCACAGTTACCGCCGAAAGTCATCAAACAAAGTTTGTGCAAGAGATTATTGAGTCATCGATTTATTAGATGGCTCGCAAACAACAACACCGTGAACAATGAAATTCTGGCCGATTATTGTGCCACAGCCGCGCATAGCTGGCCGTTTGCAGATCGTTTTACCGAAGTTGCAGAATCATGTCTTGCCCGATACAACGACCGTATGAGAAACTATTTGACGAATGAAATGCTCTATTTCAGCCCTGAAAGTGATCGATATGTCCGACGATATCTCTTATTACTTGCCCATGGCTTGGACGGCGATTTCATTGGAGGAAGCTTTTATGCAAGCTCAAAATGTTTTGCAAATCATTGATGTCTAATTATAGCCGCGAGAACAAATCGACTCAGGTTTTTCTGTGGAGCTTTAGCTACCCTGATGTTCCACAACCAGTGGGCTCCGCGAAGGTCGACAGATCGGACCAGCCTAGTCACGGCTCGGAATTGGTTCCTTTTCGCCAAGCATCACCTCTTTTCAGAATTATCTCTACCACTACAAAAATCTCGTTTTCACTGAGAAGGATTTCTTGATCTCCGACATTTACTCTGATTTCTTCGTTAACTTCGCGAAATATGGCACGCCGACCCCGGAGGATAATCGTTGGAAACCATTTAAGGCCGAAAAGAGAAATTTCTTTCATGTGAGTCTAACAAGCTTGCCAAGTGCCCACAGATTGACTTTGACGAAAATCTCAAAGTGCCGGGCATGGAACTTGGTTATCACGAGGAAGCGTTTCAATTTTGGAATGGCTTGGCGGCACCCTTCCGTGACCAAGCTGTTGACGCACCAGCATCTCAGGATTCATACGCCACTTTTCTGTATTTCGAAATGGTGAAGAGTCTTTACGTTTGCATATTCCACAGGTGTTTCCTGTACATTTAGCAGGAATCGCATCGAAATATGATAAATCAGCCAGTGCATCTGAGTGGTTGTACAAGGAGCTTCGTGAATTTCTTAAAGCACATATTCTGCAAGGTAAGATCGTGCCACAACCCTTTTCGAGCTCAATCCATTTCAGGGACGTTCTTCAATTCCCAAAGATTCTTGGGACTTCATACGACACGCCACTCATTCACAACGTTTTTCTGGTGGCTTGCGATTTCTCTTTGCATTTTTATTCCTATTCTGCGCGTTGCGGGCGTGCGACAGGCACGAAAGCGATGTGAATACAAATTGTTACCTTGAAAGTTGAAAATAAACATTCCTTTGACCTACTCAATGCATCGTTGACTTGGCTTTCTCTACCTTCGAAACTTCTACACATGCTGTAAGTGCAAAATTGTTGGTCTTAGAAGTGTTTTCAGACGATGCTGATCTTCGACGGTGACTTTCTTTTGTTTGGAACCAGCCTGGTCTCACTACTCGAGCACGAAGTGACTTTTTTAAATTTCAAAATTTTGTCTCTAGGATTCCATATGAGAGAGTTTTTTGAAATGTGAATCTTCTCTTCATCTTTCTTGGCACAGGTTTCGTGATGGCTCTATTTTGCACCGATTCGGTCATTTCTTGGAGTTCTATAGCTCATTCTGCTCGTCTCGAGGCCCTCTACACGATGGTGTACTGAGAAGAAATTTTGGTAGCCAAAGAAATACTCCCCGGGGCAAAAACGTGTCGGCTAGATAGGCTGGTGTGATTTACCCAAACTTTTTATTTTCTCAGAAAAATCTCCGTAAAAAACTGGACAGAATAGTTGAAACCGAATTTCACGAAGTGGTCGCCAGCGAATGTAGCAAATAAGTCGAAATGCCTACTCCTCCCTCCCCATAAGATCAACTTTCGCGAGCAAACTGCTTTTGATCTACACCAAATTTTGATCATACCAGCCCCTATGGTATTCCACACGTGCTTGAAGAGACTTTAGCTATGTTGACTTCAAATGAATCGGTGTAATCTTTCTCCTTTCAACGGGTCTTTCAATGCTGTGAATCGTTAAAAATGCTTCTTTGTCAAAAATACGTCAGCTAGATAGCTGGATCCCATTTGCCCAGACTTTTTATTCTTCCTAAAAATTCGTCGTCAAAAACTGCACAAGCTCGTGAAAACCGCATTTCAAAATGTGGTCGCCAGCGGAATAACGAAGTAAATCGAACTACCAGCTCCGCGTAGAGCAAGCAATAAGTTGGTATGTGCCATTTGTCAAAGTTTTGCTCAAGTCATTGCGGATGTCAAGGCTGTTATAAGGTTTCCTGTGTCGAGAAATCGCTCTAGGCAGTTTAAAAC
>JAQIXL010000490.1:0-30499 GCA_034700245.1 Poikilolaimus oxycercus | reverse complement strand
TAAAAACGACGTGGATGCCTTCAGAATCCACTGACGCTAGTGAAACTACAAACAGCAACGCTTAAGCGACGCAAAAACGTCCTTGATCAGACTACAATCTCGTAGACTACAAACACCAACTTGAGGCGGTAGACTGTGTTGTCACTACTTGCTGGCACAAGTGACCAGTCTCCCCAGCATTGTGCTCATCGAGATCACCGGCTTCATACAATATCTAGATGAACCCACAGCCAACAGGCTCGACTCGAAGGCTAGCCTTCTCAAGTCCGATTCTGTCTCGACTTGTGTCAGTCCGCTGGAGATGATACCTGAGATCAAGTTTGTGGACTTCGGTTGGTGTTGTTGTTAAAAAAGAACCGCGCTTGTGTTTCCCACTTAAGCAAAATGTAAAAGTCTCCTAATGCTGCTCGCTAACTTGCACAACTCGAAGTGACATCATCAACGCAAACTAACGCGTTTCGGCCAGGCTGTAGAACGTGTTCAAAATGGTAGCACTTGATGAAAGGACCCTCTGCTTTGCATTCATGTACCAATCAGCTAGAAAAAAAGTACGATTCAGCAAAGTGGCTTACCACTGCCAAAATTTATGCTGTACTTCCATCCCACATCAAAAGCTATACAATCACAGTTTTTATTCTATGTAGTGTTATTCAGATTTGCAATTCAGTGTCTATGTTTCAATGAGGCGTTCTCTTTGTTTTGTGTTCTGAAGTGGGTTGTTGCCTTCACGCCTCTTGTAATTTGAAGCTCTGATTGATTGTTTCGCGGAATAAACTCACCGCGCATCGACTTTCCACGCGCACAGTCCCCTTCACCGCGGTCCCCCATGTCACTCTCGCACTGGCTTCTCTTTCTACCCTCAATTGTCGGCAGCACCGTCTTCGTCTTTCAACCAAACAACAACATCGGACAGCGGGTAAGAAGCCATTTCGCTCAGGTCCATTCTTCAGTTGAACTGGCTGAACAGCGATCGGCCATGTCACGATGACAAAATTCTTTTCGAACCCGACAAGGAAGTCGTCGCCTTCTTCGACGTGTCCTTGGCTGTAAGTTGCAAACGGTTTTTGTGCAGTTGAATTGCAATTGCAGGTCAGCAGCATCAAGTTCCCTAACGACGGCGTTTTGATCTTCGGCGAAAACGTCCAACTGGGGTCGAAGTCGATCTGGCAATGTCCGAAGCGGCGAAGTCCTGAAGGTTTTGAGATTTCGAAGTCCATGCAGTTGAAGCAGACGTGTTCTTCGATCCTCCGAAGAGCGGAGCAAATGTGCATAATCCGGCCAACTGGTACACCCTCGACCCGGGGAAGCCGGTGATTCACGCAAGAATGGTTCCTGGTGAGGAGGTCAGTGATTGCTCTGTCTTTTTTTGATACGATTCACAAGATAAGTATTCGAATTTCAACACATCCGTGTCATTACGTGTATGCTAGCGCAGGGCATTTTCCAAAGAGTCAAATGTTCTTTTCCGTAGTCCTAAGTTTCATGTCAACGTGAACAGTTGAACAATAAAGTCGAAATGTTTCGGAGGCGCAGCCTGACCCACAAAAAATTGCAAAATCATCATGTGAGATTTCACTGCAAACTGAAGAACTAGTTATCATGCATTGACAGACAAATTCCAGGATCAAGCGCTCATGTTTCCAGCGACGGCCTCGCAGATCCGCATCGACAAGCAGTTCGTCGTGAAGTCCTTCAACTACTCCGGACGAGTTAGTTCGCTTCATCGATTTAAGAAATATTTGTATTTATTCGATTTCTCAAATTATGGCACCGTGAGGACTAGACACAGTTGTGAAAGAGAATCGGTTGTTGGCACAACTTTGACAAAAACAACAAAAACGTCCAATTTCTTCAAATTCATTGAGCTCTATTGAAATCCGTGAATTCGAGGAGACCAGGAATCTTTTTTCATGCGTTGTTTCTTTTCTAATAGTAGCCATAGCATTTTTCCTTATCATACAATCCCGCAAACAAAACGTCAAAGAAGAAAAAATAGTGGAGAAAAGCACCTTGTACTATTGGCTGAGAGTCCAATGAGGCTTTTTCTTGCAAAAATGATTGGGAAGGAGTGGTTTGAAAAGCTCGCAAAGTCTTGTTGTCATAAGGTCATTGAAATCACAACAGAATTATTTTCAAAAACTTGTTTCAAAGTGTTGACCCGAACTTCGAGGGAGAGAGAGAGCGACAATGAAAAAGGTAGACCCGTAAATGAACAACGTGTAAAGACAAAAACTCTCGAGAGAGTGTGCAAAGAGGTGAAGGCAACCGGGGATGAACAGACGTTGTGTGGCGTAGCGGGAAATTCAAACAACACTTCCATATAGTACTTGTGGTCATGACGGCATGGCGCTTCCAACGACCCACATGCCCATCTTCATCTCTCGAATGATGAACGAGAGGAACGAACCCCAGACGTCCAGCGCCATTTCACGCTCCTGCAATGAAAAGAAAATTAGCTACCGTAATCCTCGATACGTACCTCGTTGTTCTCAAATTCCACTTCGGAGATGATGGCCAATGTAGCATGCTTGAACTCTCGCCAAACTGACGAACTGAAGGAAATGCCCGACTCGTAGTGGGTGGCGCCGACTTTTCGGATCTTCATGATGATGACCTGGAAGGCATAAGTTTCAAAATGTTGGCAAACCTGCTCGGATTGTCCAACTTGCATTGCATCGATGATCTCCGTGATGAACTGCATGATTCGTTCAGCCACCTCGTTGTACTTGGCGTTGGCAATCATGTCGAAGCTTCTTCTTCCGCCATTCACCGGGGCGAGAAGGGAATTCACCTAAGCGCCAAGATTTGATGATTGAATAAGAAACTTACTTCAGTAGTTGGACTGTCGGACGCATCTGACGGGGGCTTGGGGCAGAAAGGCAAGAGAAGCGGCGCCAGACCAGCTATGGAAGGTTGTCGAAAGACCTAGAGGAAAGTCTTTTTGAACTGAAAGATTGCAACAAACTTCGAAAAGCTGTGGGTTCTTTCGAAGTATGGAGTAAAGGACTCGAGCTCCGAATTGACCATCGGTCATTCGTAGCGCGTCCTTCCAACTCCGTCGCAGAAGATCCAGTCGAGGTCCGGATTGAATTATGCTGAAAAGACGAAATTATTTCGGCACCCAACGCATAAACAACTCATTGAACTATGTTTTTAGTGGAGCTTTATTTTATTTTGCGAAACCCAAATGAAAATTGCCTAAAGTGTTTAAGCCAAATTCTGCCAACACACTATTGAAATCGGGGGCAGTTCACTCTTCAAGAGGATGCGAAACTAAATTCAATACCTCTGATAGAAGTAGGTCTTCTTTCGCTTCACCGTCGTTCGTTGCTCGATCTTGTCGTTCAACCAACTGGACGCTGAGAGGAACACCAAGCAGTTTGTTGCCGAATTGAGGATGATGAGCAGATTGGAGATGTCGACGATGTAGTAGAGAGTGAAGGTCGAGGTGAAGGTCTTGATGTTCATTACTTCCATTACATCGAGCTGAAACGCCGGCTTGATTGCTTTTGATATCAAAGGATTCGAATAGAAAGGCGACTGAAACTCACCGCTGAAGACAAACTTCGAAAGAGCAAGAACTTGGTCACCAACATCACTGAGATCATCGTCTGCATGGTTTCTCTGAAACGAATGTTATTTTTCAAGTTCTGCAATCCAATTGCTTCCTTTCCCTCAAAAACCGGGCCCTATTTTCCAGGTCGTTAGATCAGTTTTTCACTCGCGAGGCCGCTCATCGAGGGACTAAGGGATCAGATTTCACGAGGGAAGCGGGTTGGCCAGTTGTTTCTCGGCACGTCGTCCCTCTCGGCGTGTCTCCTTTGCTTGGAAACGAGCGGCGCGATTTTCGGCCCGTGGCACCCCGCGGGGCGGCGCCATGGCGGAAGCCGCAAGCAGTTCCCCTTTTGCTTTGTTCTTCCTTCTCCGAGTGGATAAATGAAGAAAGGACAAAGAGCGAGCTGCTGGGAGGCATGCCCGTGGTCACAAGATGAAAGTTTGCACTAGTTGCTCCCAAACACAGAATCGCGTGAGTGACTAGTTCGCCTGAGATAGATTTTGTGGAACGCAGTTCAAACCATGCGCAGCAACTTCGAACTTGATCTGTTTAGGTCCCCGTTCAAGGACAATACTGCAAAGACCTTTTCGTGTTTCACAAGGCGGAAACGTGAAACTGATTTGCTGTATCGCAGAGAAAGATAAATTTCTCTTCAAACGCTCCAAAAGACACGCCCAACAATATTGATTGTTTTTGCAAACTGATGTCTAGCAGTGGTAACTCACCGAGTATTATACCGGTCGAGAAGAGTCTCGCTCATTTGAAAGAGTTGTCTTCTTGAGCGGTTCGAGCCTTTCAAGAGGTAGACCGTCAACGCCGTAACCACTGCAAATTGAAAGTCACTCTTCAAGAGTGAAAACTTACATAAAATAAAAATATTTGGCCCCAACGTGGTGATGAGCATGCGGAAGAGCATCTTGTACCAGAAGCGATAGTCTTCTGACCGTCGCAGCTCCGTCAGATCCAGCTGAAATGCGTTGTTTACGTCGGGCCGAATAGGTAAACAAAAAGTAAACAAGGGGGAGTAAACAAACCCCATAAGCCGGTCGACCCTCCTCGACTCGAAAGCAGGGAAAGCTCCTCAGCTCGAAAAAGGCCGGGATGTTGACGAAGATGGCGCTGAGAGAGAGGATGACCGGCAGTCGGAAGAGCCTCCGATATGTGGAACAGTAAAGCATCCCCAGTGAGGAGTTCCGTCGAAGAGACGACAGGACAGCGCCTGATGAACCTCTGAAATTGTCCGATTGTCATCTATTTATTGATTCAATGCGTAGACGACAAGTTTTCAGACAGTTGAGAAACATATTCGTTCAGACGGACAATAGGAATTTCTTGTTCAAGAACAATTTTGCGACCCATGCGCCAGAGATCACTGACACTGAGTTACGACACCGAAACTTGCTCTTTGAAGCATACCGAATTTCACTAAAAGAGAAACCGTAAGAGAGTGGAAGCGAAATTGGCAGCACAATCATTTTCATATTCCGGAAGCCGCATTGCAAAGAAACGATCATTCCCATAATCCAAAGTGGATGAAACAAAGTCTCCAAGCCATTTCATTACGCTTACCTTGACGATCGAAACGGGTCCCTCGTTGCTCGATACCGCTGCAGAGTGATCGCAACAACACACCAGATCTGAAACTTATTCCATCAGTTTTTAGTTTGGTCCCTCTTGCTTCTACAGTTCTCGCCTCCTCGACACGACTCTCAAGCGGAAGTGTGCACACACACAAGATTTGCAGATCTTTTTTGCTTTTTTTCCTCCTCATCCAAGTCCCCCTTCTCTCAGTCCCCCACTTCACTGTCCCTTCCTTTCCCTTGGTTATTCACGTCGTCTTACAAGATTTCTTCCCCGTCCCCTCCCTTGCAGCGCCACCGAAAAGCGTCAAGAGCGAGTAGACAAGCAACAGAACAGACAACGGGTACAGGCACTTGAAGGAGGAGGAAGCCTTGCTTTCTCCTTCCTTTCCTCGCTTTCTTTCGCGAAGATCCGCGATGACTGAAGGTTGAACTATGAACCTTGATGGAACCCCACAGCTGAGTCTCTCAAAGTTCCACGACAACGAAAACTTTCGACTTGTTACAGCAAGCTGGGGCGTCTTGCCCATTGTTTTTCCACCACTCAAAGTCTTCATCTCTCACTTTGCAAAAGCTTGCAGTACCTTCGCTCCTGCAGCGCCAGCCTCCTTCGTGGCTTTTGCAAGTCTACGTCAAGCGCTTCGATGTTGAGGCAGCTGTTCAAAGAGCGGGTTTTTCGAAGAAAAGTTCGCCTTGCAAAAACTCCTTGCTCACAAGAGTATTTTTTGACTTTTTCCTTTTCGTCTCATCTTCCCTTTGCAGACATCATCAACCAAAGCAGAAGAAGACTTGGAGGGGAGAGACATTCTCGGTTTGACCAGAGTTGATCTCAATTTCCGTCGGGGAGAGACAGATTTCCGACTTTCGCGACTTTGATGCCTGCTCGCGAGGCTGAAAGGCGGGGGCCCTTGACTCACGATCTGGCGTCAGATCCCAGGAATCCCGACGTGAATATGTTTCACGCTAAATCCCACCAGCATGTGATTCGAGGGCTCAAATAGCGCGTGGATATTCTGCTCTTGTGTCTCGTCCTCTTCGCAGCCAGCCCCGTTTGCGGGTTTGCGCGACCGGAAGAAAAACATTGAGAGGAAAGGAAAGGCGGAAGCGCGAGGCGAGCGTTGTCTGTTTATTGCACTCGCCGCATGTGACGTCGTCTTCCAACGCAAGCTTCTTTTTTAGCGGAGCAGCAGTAAGTGAACCCGACCTTCTTTTGTGGTGACGAAATGGGCTGTGACGGCTTTTCTGGGAAAGACGGTTGACGAAAATATGAAGGTGGAAGAGTTTCAGGGTTTTCTCAATTGCTCAATGCCTCAATTTGATTCAATAGGGCGAGGGCTCTCTTCTTTGAACCAAGGCAATTGCACATGTTTCAACATTTTCTTGTATGCTGAGCAGAAGTGAAAGGTGAGTATTTGGACGGACGCGTCATGCATCGAATCAAGAAAGAACTTCCATAAACTTGCAATCAGAACCGCGACCTCTCTTACATTCTTCAGTCACAACAACTTTCTTAGAGCCTTCACAGGTTCCTCAAAAGTATTCACTTCACGTTCTTCGAATCTTCGGCGATTACAAAGGCCGATGTTCCAGGGATGCCGGGGAGAAGACCAATTTCCAATGACGGGGCATCCCCCTCCTCCCATCCCCGGTCTCGGACGTAATTCGAAGCCCGGTGCCGCGTGGGCAAAAAGAGAGGAGACCACGAGACAGAGGGCATCCTGGGATATCTCCGATCCCATAACAAGATCTCGCTTTCTAGTCTCGCTCTGATGGTTTTTGACTCGATTTACGTGCGAATTTGAGTCAAGCAAAAGACCACAGGCTACACCTGACTATGCGACGATTCATTATGAAGTCAGATAGAAACGTAACAAGAACGAGAGCAGCTGCCACTTCCGGGATGGCTTTCATAGGCTTGAAAACATTCCGTAGATCGCCGCCGTGCTATCAATTCAACGTCGGACCATGTTGAAAAGACCATAGCATGAAACTGATCAAGAATCTTTTCCAGGCGCTATCACGAGTCAATGATTGACAGCAAAACATTGTAAGATGCCATGCTCCCGAAACCCATAAAGATTTCAAACTAACCGATGCCGTATTAGAGATCTGCGAGAAGGCATGAAACCACGGCGTGAGTAGGTTCACAACGTCGTTGTCAAAAGCCCGCGTGAGGTTCTTGATACTGTAGTAGAAGAAGGCACACCATAGGAGGGCCGTGTCCCAGAAGGCCAACGCCATAATCGACACGGCCAAGACCACTCCTCGGTTCTTCAAAGATTGACCATCTTTAGCTTCAAAGAAATCGAACCTTGTCAAGATGTGCCACGTGCACGCTCTTGATGGCATGCATGTTGCCAACGGTGCCGGCCAGCACGCAGACTGTCGTGAGCAGGCCATTGACAAGTTGGGCGAAGGCTCTGAAAATGGAGCTTTCTTGGAGAAAGATAAGGACGAACAAATAGGTCTCAGGGAGAGGAAAGGGCTGCGGACAGGCGGTCAAGTTCCTCTCCGCGAGCTGCCACGCCGATGACGCGCTCATCGCCCTGTCACGGCGCTCATCACATACCTAAAAAGTTTGGGATTAGTGTCAATGTCAGAAATGGATTACACAATTCAAAAGGCGGTGATTTCAACGAAGCTGTGAAACACATACATAATCAATTCGATATGTTGCCTATTGTGAAAGATGAGCAGCGATAATGTATCTACATGCTCAGCAATCCGGAAGGCTAAAGGCCTCACGAAACGTACAAGTTTGTTATCCCAAGACACCTATATATATAAAAGGACCCGCAACCAATTGTCAAAACAGTCTCGACCTTTGATCAAGCCCTCTTGAAGCGCAGACGAACTTTAAGACTTCAAAGGCAATCCAAGTGCACGAGGGGCCAAAATGGCTTCAAGTTGATGGGTCCAAAGCCCAGACCTCGCAGACCCATCGAAGCGGACAATAAAAGAGGTCTTAGCAGGAGAGACGAAAACCTACTGAGTCAATTGCAGGAGGGCCTCTAGCTCTCTCTCCTTCTTTTTCCTCTCCTTTTACTTGGCCACGCGCGCTGCAAGCGACGTCCGCAATGTCCGCAACAAATCAAATTAAACAACCCACGACGCTCGGAATGCCTAGCCAATACACCGAGATGAAGATTGAATGGGCGAGGAGGTCTTTTTCGTATTGGCTTGCTTTTCGCTGTTTCCCCTTTTTCTATGCGTTCAAAACTCAATCCCAGCAAAGGGGGTTCGAACGGCGGCGCGATGAAATTTTCGATTTCTCTTGCGACATCCTGGCCAGGCAGCCGTCAAACCCAGCAACGACCGGAAACGCGCGAAGCAGCGAAAAGTTTCCGTTTTCCTTGACGAAGCGCGAGAGAAGGCGCGCGCGAGAATTTTTGATGAACTCCGTTTTTTGGTTATCTCGTTTTTCTCAGAAGACGAAGAGGACGACAAGAAAAGCACAAAGAGCAAACAGACGCAAGACCGCTACACGACAATGTGTTCTCGATGTTTGGAAGACTTCTTCTTCGTGAGACTTGAGAATTCTATTCCGCCCCGTTGAGAGAGGACAGAATTCTTTATTTCCTTTAGGAAATCAGAGAAACAGGCCTCATCAAGATTTTGGCCAAAGGGTAGGCGGAGGGGGAGGCAAGCAATGAAAGAAGAAGCTGAAAGAATCAACGTTCCCGTTCTCAACGATTGAAATCGAATCCTCTAAACTCTTGACCTTTTCGCCAAATTTGGAAAGACGCCCCAAGACAAAAATCGAAGATTAGCTAGGAAAGAATCTTGAGGAAGAAGAGAGTGAGGGGGCCATTACAATGAAGTGAGACAAACGCGGGCACGCGGCCCTCTCGAGGAGGACGGAGGAGACGTCGCGAGCGGAACATGATACGTGAGCCGTGCCCGTAGGCCCTAACCTTCTCGTTTCCCTCCCTCAAGGAAGCATCCGTAGCTTCCTCTTCTTTCTTTTCGACGTAAGATCCTGTCTCCGCTTTGAAAAAAGGGAGACGGTGGGCGAGGGCGGCGGCGGCCTGTACTTTGCCCCGGGACCCAGCTGGCTTGAAGACCCACGTGGTGAGGATGGTCAGGCGTAAACTCTCAAGTGACTCTACCACGCTCTAGTGTAAAGATTTCCAGAGGCAAGACCCCCATGGGCATCGGCACGAAAAACTTCACAAAGAAGCTGCAAGAGAATACGATAACAGGGGCTCGCAAACATATTTTCTCACACGCTTTCGGCACTCTTGGCACAATTGAATAGCTCGAAAGGGGGGCCAGCGGGAGGGTTTTGGAGGGAGAGACGGAGGAGGAGAGGGAGGTGCCATTTATTTCGAAGGGAGAGCAAAAACTGTCTGTATCAAAGCGAGCGTTGGGAATCGCAGACAATAGCGTATTCTGCCAACAACTGGGAACGCTGGGCGGCCTCTCACGTGGCCACATCCCGTCGCATGTGTGTTTCGAAGGCCCACCGAGTGGCGACATCCACACTCACTCCCTCACACAAGGGACGTGCACGCAATCAGAGGGAGGGGAGGGGACGCGTCCCTCGTCGGGCTTCGAGTTCATTGGATTTCGGCCGCTCCGCGCGCGCTCAGCAGCAGTTTGTTCGTGCACGACGAGCGGCTTGCCGGTTCCACTTTGCGTTTACAAAAAAAAAAACGAAGCAGAGCAAGAGAGAATCCTCGAGGGATGGGATGGATGGAGTAAAAGGACGAACCACGATGAGAGACGAAGGGGGAGAAGAAAGAACGATCATGCTATAAGAGACCGTCGCGGATTAAAAGTTACAAAACAGCTTGCGAGATTTCTTTCCCTTGAAACTTGCCCCGAAAAAGTGCAGCCTGGAACATCTCTTGATTCCGAGAATTCAGAGGATGATCTAATTTGCAGCGAACGCGCTCTGTCAGATAACCGCGCGAAGTCTAAAAAGGAACACGTGACGAGAGAGGCGAGAGGGTGAAAGGAGAAAGACCAGTGTTCTTTTGCGCTTGCTAGTGTTGACGAAATCTCTACTTTCAAGTGGAATAAGAGATCATGAAGTTAGCCAAACAAGGAACTGGCGTCATGAGAGACGTCAAGCTGAACTACTCACATGTACACAGATGGCACAGATGGCGAATTGCAAGTGAAACAAGGCTCTAAAGATTTGAGGCGGGCGAAACATAAGCAGAAATCATCAAAGTAACTCATTGAGCGTTCAAGTTTAAAGAAACTCCTCACGCGCTATGGAACGAATTAATTCCAAGCACAAGAATGAATCCTCGCTGACGAAACATAGCCGGAAGTCTGGAGATCAAGCCTCTCCAGCCCGGAAGGCGAGCCGCACTAGCAGAGCCCATTTATTGGGCACTTTGCCCTGGAGCAGGCCAAAGAGACATAAATATTCTCATGAGTGTCCGATGAGGGCGTCCTCGAGAGAATTCGGCCTTTGTATGAGAAAGAACCAGGAAACGAGTATCTGGTGTCAAGCCCCGTTTTGGCAATAACATTGCATTTCGTTGCTTATTGAACTTTTTCGAACTTGCGTCACCCTCAGATCAAACTTCAAAATTTACACAAAGACATTCTTTTCCTTCGCAACACATCACAATTTTGCAATCTTGCTGACCCCAACGGACCTCGTCCTCCCCCTCTAGGCTGCGAAAGGCGTTTGTGAGTGAGAGTGCGTGGATATTTCCGTCGGCAACCGCCTCGTCGGGGGGGGGGGGGCTGCCTGGCACACGTCTCGTTGGCCATAAACACGGACGTGCACGGAAAAGGACACAACCTAACAGGCCGTCGCAAAAAGAGAGCGGGAGCAGGCGAGACAGAGAGCCGAGAAGGAGAAGGAGAAGGGAAACAACGCCTAGTGCAATTTTCTGCCCTATGCGCAGTTCTTTTTCGGACATGTCAGGGAGGGCGGGCAAGTTCGAAATTTCAGAGAGGGGAACTCAAAGAGGAAGACACGAAATTGACATCGAGACGGGGGGGGGGGGGGTGCGTAAAGGGGAAGGAGAGGCCATGGAGGAGAGAAGGCAGAGGGAAGAAGGCCTTTTGCCCTCTTGATAGATGTCCGTATGAGGATTGGCCAAGCCGCCGCGCACTTTCGCTCTTTCTTCTTTCTCGTCAACGGCAGATGCACTCAAATCCAAAATGAAACGAGGCGGGGGATTTTTTCGGGAGAGACGCCCACAATTGAAAATGAGAAGACTTCAAATGACTCCAGGCCGAAGAAGCAGTAACTATGCGATAGAATCTAAAACACTTGGCAGAAAAAAGAAACCTATGCTTCAGAGAGACAAATGGACTTGCTCAGTCAGAGACGAAGACGACAAGAAAGTTTGAAAACGTACTCAAACATCATTGAAATAATCGGAATCATTTTGGCTATCCACAATCCTTGCAACCTAATTCGTTTTGAGTGACTTTGAAAGACAAGTCCACACGGCAACTATCAGAGTTCAATCCCAAAGTGCTATAACACATCGATGCAAAACTTACTTGATCTCAACGTCGTCCTCGACTCCCTTGAGACTCTCGTTTGAACGTTTCGTCCACGGCTGACTTCCTTTTTCTGCACGCGGCGCAAGAACCTTCAAACGACTATTTATTTTTCTTTCAGCACGTAGAACTCGGGGAGTTGCATATCCGAGCTCGCGCGAAAATTGCTAGACGAGACCCTCCTCAGACGCTACTCGTCGACGACCAACGAATAGAACATGCACGACGGCTAATAGCCTCGTCGTGCTCCTCAAGTTACTCGACGTTGCAGCGCGTTGTCGCGCGTGAAGGAAGAAAAGGGAGAGAGGGGCGGCAACTCTCGTTTGACACCGAGCCGAGGTCAGCGATGTGCACATGGCACGGATCGGGTGCGGCGGCGCGTTAGCGGTGTCGCATAGAGGGATGGGATGAATGTCAAGAGTTGGTCGTCGAGCTGAGGGAAAGAGAAGAAGAAAGAGATGGAGGGGTAGCAGGCAGGCACACAGAGAAGTCTTCAACCGAAGAAATCTTTGGGCTCTTGTCTTCCCCCCTTTCCCGTTCTCTGTTTGGCTTCCCCGTCTCGACGTCTACTCGGACTTCCAAGAGAAACTGGGAAAGATCTCGGAAAGAACCAGGAGAGAAAGATGATGCAAGTAGACGAACAAGAAAACAAGAAGGAATTTGAGCAGAGACAGTCACAACTTGAAATCGTGGAAGATGTTTCAAAGACTGGATGAAGTTGAGTGCAACATTCAAGAGGAATGCGATGTTTTAGTGAGCGCTTCAAAATAAGCCGATTCCCAGATAACGCGCGGAACATTCAATATGTTTCACTAAGCATTAATTCAGCTATCAGAGGAATTCAAACAATTCGTTGCGCGGAGCGTGGGAAACTTTAGAAAGTATTGTTCATTGGAGAACAAGAAAGCTCTGCGGTGTCAATAGTCGATCTGTGTTTTGTAGCAGAGCCAAGACCACGGGAAGATGCTCCTGAACAATGGCTCCATCTCTGCGCATGGACAAGAAAATCATTCACGTTTCAAACGTCTAAGATACCAATGACTCACGGCAATCTTCTATTACGCGGTAGATTGAGAGCGAACATTTAAATAAAAGCTCCCTCATCATGCACCAGACTAAACTCCTACGCACGACGACGTTCCAAATAACCCCCGAGTCTCTCATGAAATCCTGAAGACGGGGAGTCAACAGCCGGCTCTCGCCTAGGAATCATAGTCGAGTCCTCACTCGCCTCTAGATTATCCCGCCGACTCTGTCGGTCGTCGGCGTGGGAGAGCAAAATACGACGAAGTCAAGAGAAATCGCCCCCCCCCCCCAAAGCGAGCATAGAAAAATAACTTCATCGTCGCGAATTTTGCTCTCTGGCAAAGAGGAAGAAAAAGTGGCGCGCCGAAATTTTCGATTTTCAACCTCTCTCCTTTCAAAGAAATGTTTCCTTTGCCTTCAACTTCCTTCGTCGAGTTGGCCAGGAAGCTGAAGGACGCCTAGAGGAAAGGGCCGGATGTGAAATCGGCAAAAGGAGGAATTTTCGGGCATAAACGCACGAAAAGACGGACGGACGTGCCGAACTTCCCTTCGTCTTCCCGGCGGCGCGCCGCCCAGCCCGCCCGATAAAACGAATTTGCACTTGTTGGGTAAAGACGAAATTTCTTCTTCGAGCCGCGCTGTCCTCCCGGTCGAAGGACTCGCGACCGCCTTAAGGTTCCGCAAAATTTCCTTTCGCGCGAAGAAAGTTTTGGGTTCGAAGAGAAGGTTGAGGGGACCAAGCAAGTGGCAGAAGGGAGAAAGAAGAAAAATCGAAAAAGATGGAATTCGAAGGGTTCAACGACCGGCTGTCAAGAGATCGAAGACAAGGCCGGCGCGAGTCGGAATAATGATTGATCGAGAACAAGGCCTCCCCACTCAGCAGGTGAAGGGTTGTGTTAGGGTCCCGGGCAGCGAAGCCTGCTGAACCCGTCGCAAGTCGGCTTCAACCCGCGCCATGTGTTGATTTCCAGCAAAGAGAGGGAGAGGCGAGGCTCATAGCGCGTGTTCTGCTCGAGGCATGCGACGACACGTCAAGTTGCTGAAGGGTGAAAGGGAGGGTGGATGCGTTTTTGGCAAGGGGATAAATATTTTGTCCGGCAAAAACGACGTCAGGAGAAGTGTGGAAAATTGGAGAATCTGGCGTATGTTGCTGATGAAAGGCTAATTGGACGAGGGGGAATGAGAGATTGATGATCGCGCGGAAAGACGACAAAATTAGCAAAATCATGGAAAACACAGGTCTTAATGGACCGAGAATCGAGAGAGGCCATTCAAGTGTGTTGCACTTTGGTTCAAAAGGACGCTTGCTGAATTGGCAGACATTAGTTGAGCATTGTCGAGCTTTAAATTGGTCTTTCAATAACTAAAGATGAATTTTCAGAAGAAGCGAAATCAAAGAAGGCTTACTGCGTTGATTATGAGATCTTGTTTTCAGACAGAACAGTTCACGCAGTAAGTTTCGAAATGAAAGCTTGACCATTGCGAATTTTAAGTGTTGCTGGTCTGAGGCTTTTCATTCCAGTTAATTTTGTCTCTAAAATTTCTCAAGTACTAAAAACATCCCCAAATATCGTCACAGCGACGGCAACCGTCTACCAAGCCATTCATCGACGAGCTAAATATTCGCGTTCCTATCAAAATTTCCATAAACCATGCATCGCCGGGTCCGCCTGCCGTGGACGTCATCCCGGGCTTCACTGCGAATTTTCTTTCGCTTTCTCCCTCTACAGAGACTCGGGGATCTGGAAGTCCGCCTTTGAGCCTTGAAAGATTTCTGAAACCCTTGAAGCGCGTCGGCTCCCTCGCCGAGAGTCTGTGGAAAAGAAAAGAAACACTAGGAGAAAGGATTTGAACAGGAGAAGGAGACAGAAGACAGAGCAACAGAGACATCGAAGAGGAGGGAAAGGAGTAGCGCGCCTGCCTTGTGCCGGCAATGCGGCAATGTTCAAGTGTCGTCTTCTCGTCCTTCCCCTCCGGAGAGGAGAGGCGAGAGTCCCTCAAGTATCCCTCCTAACCCCCCTCCTTCATTTTGAAGCAAACAAGAAGAACACTGGCTCTCCTCGAGCCGAGCCCCTCGTCAACTCTTTCTCTCTGATTTCTTGTTGTTGGGCCCACTTGGTGAAAAATTCATTCATTCTGAATCTAGTTATTGTGAAACGCACCCGGTCCTTATTGGGTAGTAAATAATTCCAAGAGTAAGGATACGTGCGAGACGATGAAAGACTGGGGTGAACCCGTCGCGGATCGGCTTCACACAATGAGGGCTCAAGAAAGGTGGGAAAAGGACGGGGCGTTGAGGTAGACGGATGAGGGGGGACGGGGGCGCGGGTCGGAGAGGGAAAGCTCACAGCAAAAGAGGTGACAAGGCGGGTGGATGACTCTCCCCGTCGACCGAAGCGCAAAGCCGGAGCGACGGAAAGCTCGCAACGAAGCCGCCGCCGCGCTCGCTCCCTGCTGCTGCTAAATGTAAATAAACCTGCCGGTATGCATTTGAGACGACATTCTCGTCCTATCAGGGACAGCCGTTTCATCCCGCTCCTCTTCAGGCTCGGCTTGTTCTATTTTTGTAAACGACACACGATAAATATTTTTTCTCTTTAAATTTTCTTTTTAAAATATGACTCCCAGACAAGAAGCGGCAAGGTTAGGTGAGGACTTGATTGACGCGTTTTGATGTGTTTTTCCCCTGCTCTCTCTGGAAATTCTTTTTCTTTTACGTACGCCGTTAGACCAAAACAAATTTCCCACAGCTTGACGAGTTGACGGGCGGGCGTGCGGTGAGTGGAAACTTGCCGACGGTCGAAGTTCATCTCGCAGGTGTGAGGAACGGGGAAGCAATTGACGGCTCATCCAGGAAGAAGAAGAAGCACTTTGAGATGAACTGAGCGTCAAAGAAAAGCAAACGAGCGCGGGCGGGCGGGCAAAAGAAGGAGATCAAAGCCCTGAACTGAAAGAATTCCTCAAGACAGAAGATGAAGGGACATCCCGGATTTCGTCGACAAACTCGCCGAGTACAAGGAAACAAGAGAAAGTTGAAGTGGCGGTCGGGTGCCGCGCGAGCTTTGAGGCACTCTCATCTAAGTGGTGCGACGGAGGACGAGGGAGTCGCACACAGTAGCGTAGAAAAACATAGGTTCGGTCACGTGAAGGGGGTTGGATGTGCTGATAAAGGGTACAGCCGACCCATGGAAGTGAGGAAGCTAAAATCTGGATCTAATTGCGTGACTGCTGAAACATTTAATAATTCCACCGGAAATGCGAACGACTAAACTGAATGAAAATGAAAAGTCTATTGAGCGCACCAAAAACGCTTCGTAAATCGAGAGCCAAAGAAATGGATGCACTTGAATAGTCTTCGAAACCTATAATTTCGATTCTCCACGAGGGGGAGCAACTTTCACAATCTCGTCGTATTAGCAGAAACATCACTTTTCTCCTCCCACCAGCCGGAACACTAGCCTTGATCCACGGCGACCCCTCAAGCCTCTCCACCAAAACGCATCCGCATTCCCCGTATCCGAAATCCATTTCCTCTTTTTTCGCTCTCTTTTTGCGAACGATGCGCCACGCCGTCCCCGGTCATGCATTCTAAATCCGCGCAACTTGGCTGCGATATGTTTCGAGATCTCTCGTTTTCGTACAAAAAGTCAAGCTAGACTCCATCGTCGTACGAGATGTCGCTACTTCAGAGTAGTGCCGTGAGAAAGAAATGAACAGGGTAAATGGCAGTGTAAAGTACGCGGAATAAGCGGGGAGACCACGGCCAATCGAGATCCGTGGCTTTTTTGCGTGCAAAAACGCTACTTCAGCCTTCTGTTGACTTTGTGGCCGCGCACGGGAGGAAGTGAAGAGAGAGCGACCGAGGGGCGCGAACAATGAGACATCTTCACGAGATCTGTGGACGAGGTGAAGGGAAGACCACGTGGGAAGCTCTGTGACACGTAGAAAGAGGATATAGCAGAGGTGAGAGATCAACATCAAGGCCGCTCACAATGTCTTCTCATGTTGCTAGGACAGAAAGCAACAACTTGTGCGTGAAAGTGTGTTTCGGGATTGAGTGTTTTGTGGTGAGTGACTGGATTTCGAATCGTTGGTAAGTTCATCGTGATATGACGGTATGAAAACAAATCAGTTTCGCCACAGCCATATTCTGGAAACATTCATACTTAGAATACTAAACGGCTGGCGTAGTTGGAGCAAACTCAAATACCAAGACAAAAGCACAACGATCAAGACCATCCCCTCTCGCTTCCAGCTCGCACCACGAGTCCATCAGGCGCAGCGGCAAACTGCGTGGCGGCTTCCGATTTGATTTTGGCGCGTCTGGGCGTGAGAGAGCGGACTGGCTGGCTGCTGGGGAAGGGCCATGGTGCTCGCCCGCCCCCGGCAAGTCTCTCGCCCTCGCTCTCGAAGGCCCAAATCCTCTCTACATACACACTCAAAAGGGCAACTAGCGCGAGAGAGCACAAGCATGGCCCCGCCACTATCATTGGATTAGCTTTCAAGAGAAGATCCACGTGCAACGGCAAGATGAGCTAGATTCAATTTGAGGGAAGACGAAGAAACCAAGAGAGCACATCGCCTGGGTGGATCTGCAAGAGGGGAAGAGGAGGGGGAAAAGCGCGGAGACTCGAGGAGCGAGGCGGAAGGCTCAGGACGCAGCGGATCGGAAAGATCGAAAAACCGGCTATTCCACGAGGCGTTCGACCCTTTCCGTCGAGTGAAGTGTTGAGAGGGATCAGGGATCCTGGGTAAAGATTGAAAGTCTTCAATGACGCCGTTCGAGCACAAAACATTGAAATCAAATGATCTCGTGCGATAAAGCAGGAAAGTGAAACTGATGAAAGTTTGACGCTTTGAACCTCTTACGCGACCTCGAAGTGGATTAGCATTCCCATTCGAGAGTAAGCAAAAGTGTGAAACGCAGCAGCGAAAGCACTGTAATAAAAACTCTTAGCACAAAGCGAAAAGTAACGCGTAGCTTAATAGGCAATCAAGATCTTCAAAGTAAATGCTTCAAAACGTATAGAGAAGAAAGTAGGGAAAGCGGTGACGTGACAGAATTGGTATTCAACCAAACGTACAGGCGCTACTGCATTGACAACAAGTCAGAGTCAAAATTCCTTTGAAGCCTATGTCATTCTTCTAATTGAGAATGCTAACTTTGAACGCCAATTGTCGACGCGGGCCGGATCGCAAAACTAGCTACGCCAAAGACCAAACTCCCACTTTGAAACGTATCCTGTCTGCTCCGGACCAGGAGATAGAGAGAGGGGAGGTCACAAGACAATGGAGAGCAAAGGCACCAACCCATTTTTACCCGACTCTCAAGTCGCAAACAACTCTCACCGATATTGAGCTCAGCGGAACAAGAGGTTAGCGAACCTTCGCCGCCGCACTCGAGCTCTCACTCGGACGTCGACACGTCCGAGAGAAGCTGGCTTCCTTGTCGCGACTGACAAAAACACCACTTCCCGGAAATAATAAGTTTCACTCTGCTCAAGTAGCGCAGAGCTGCACGTCACGGGTATCTAATTCGTCGTTCAAGCGGAAACAAATGTTCTTTCCCTCGTTTCTGGCTCAGTTTTGCTCTTGCAGCTCGTCTTTAGCCGTGTTGCTGAGCCCGCCGTTCCCAGTTTTTACTGCCTTCACCTCGGCGTTTCGACCCTGCGCTCGACGGCGACGAGTCGGCGGAAAATTGGTCATAGTTCTTCCGAAAAGCCGAAGAACGCTCGCTTTTGTTACGTAGCCCCCTTCACTAAGCATTTTTCTTCCTCTTCACTATGTAGTACCGATCTAAACAAATTTGAGAGCTAAGTGGTTCGGCGGGAACCAAGAACCTCGGGAAGAAAATAATAAATATTGTCGTTTTGGCTTCTTGTCGGGAGTGAGCGCGCGCCACGAGCAGAAAGAAAGGACAACGAAGACGCATTAGGATTATCCAGAATCCCTTTTGGCGCGACATAACGAAGAGTGCAGGCAGACTTATGTGTTGAAGGAAGAGAGGAGCGGCATTCAGAGAATCACAATGGAGGACAGAGAAGACTTTGGTGGTATTGAAAAAGAAGATCATGAAGCTAAAGTTTCTTGAAACGAAAGTGTTGTTGATTGTTGACGAGCTAATTTGGCCAAATCGCCGACGCTCCGAACGACTAAAAGCGAAGACAGCGATAATATTGAAGCACTTTGTAACACAAGTCGGTTGCCTGAATGTCGCAGCTAATTATTAAGTAAGAGATTCCAATAATGGAACAGAGTGCCGGACAAGCAATGACGCGAAATGTTCGTCTGGAATACTTTGCTATTGGGGGTGGAGCGAAAGTAGTGAGAATTTGTGAACTTTCATGTGTTTTTCGCGGTCTCCCGGCCTGCTTCAAAAGCGAATAGGTGGTCATTCCCTTGCCCATTCCGCAGGCGAAGTTTGAGCTGAAAGCGTCAATTCCTGTGCGAGAACGAGCGAAAACCAAATCCCGAGTTCGAGGCTCGAAATTCAGATAAAAATCAGAGAATTGTTCCGCGGCAGTCCAATGGTGCCAGGCGACTACCCTGGCCATATGCACACCAACGCAGTTCGTTTTTCTCCCCCCCCCCCGTCCCCGGGTGAGGGTGGGTTAGGGATTTCCGAGGGTGTGCCCATCTCTGATCTTACCCGAAACAAAGAGTTGCCTCTTTTCGTTGTCTTGGAACATAGTCAGCCAGACCGCTAACATGCCTCATCTGTTTCCGACATCTTGAGCCCTGCTATCTTTCTCGGCAACCCTTTGAGGGAAATTGACTCAACCCTGAACCCCGCTATTGTAGGCGAAGTTCTAAGGAGAATATTCAAAATCATGGTATGACATCCAGCAAACTCACAATCAGATCAGAATCACCAGGATTTTACTTCCTCTATTGCACTTCCTTCGCGACGTGAAGGCCTCCTCACGTCTCTCTTTCGGGAGTCTTCTGCTTTCACGAGCATGGATTCCTTTTGTAGTCGTCTCACGTCCTTTCGCTTCTCGACACATCTCGCCTTTGATGTCGTCTTAAGTCTCGATACCAAACAAGACGCGGAAAACGTTGCGACTTCATCGTCAAAGGGGTTTTGTGTGAAGAAAACCATAACAAGGTCCGAGGGTAGTTCTCATCACTAGCAGAATAAATCTTGCGAATTACCATCTCCTTGAAACGGACACTTGACGAAGCTGAGCCAGAAAGAATGTTGGTTTACTCTGTATTGCAAACTCACAGAGCCCGTTCCAATCTCGATGCCCGCGTTTGAATTTGTGTTTCACTGTAAAAACTAAGAACCATTAGACAACTCTGTCCAGAAAGCGGCAGGCAATTGCCTTTTACAAACTCCTTGGCTAAACATGATTGAGTTCCATTATAAGGCATGAGAACCTTAGATGGTTTCGGTCCGTCTTGCGAATAATCTGCCGCTGAAACGTCCAACAATCATTTTTGCAGCTAGCTAAACATCACGTGGTTGGGCCTGGCATTGTGTTTGGAAACTCAAATGCGTGACATGAATCAACTGAAACTGACGAGTACAAATGAACCTTCTCATCGTCATGCCAAACGCAAATCCCAAAATGCTTTTGTTCGTTGAGACACTTCGCGACTGAAACCGAGAATTGGGAAAAGCTGCTGCTTCTCTCTCATGTTCACAACTTTTTTGCTCTCACAATGTCATCGCAGTTGCTCTCATGAAAGTAACTCTCATGGACCACAACAGGGAATGCGTAGTGTGGGAAGGACAACAGCACCGCCTCCTTCGGATCGAATGCACGCATTCAAAACAAAGCCCAGGCTGTAAGAAAGTCACTCTCTTTCACTCTCGAGAGACACCATGCTCGAGAAGTTACGGGTAGGCTCAAGGGGGATCTTCTTTGAACTTAGCCAAGTCATGCTCGACACGAAGAGACCCGCAAGCGTTGAAAAGGGCATGAACCCTTCAATCACTGTGGAGTCAAAACGACAGAGAAAAGCGCCTGCTTTTTTTCATCGAAAGACCAGGCGCTGTAGGGTTGTCTACCTGTTACGCTGATGGCTTTGCGACTCTTTCCGCAGAAAAAAATGAAGATATTCATTGAGAACCGTCAAAAAGCTTCACGTGAAAGTTTGACTTTTTGAGTGCGGAATAAAACCAAGCGCGTGTCATAAAAGCGTAAATATATGCCGGGTGTCACAAATATACGCCGCGCTGTCGCATTTTATGCCACTGGCATAAATTTTATGACTGGCATAAAATTTCTATGCCGACAGTTTCGTCCGACCCCAGATTGAATGAGAGAATATTCGTCAGCGATGAAACCGAACTGTCCAAACCCAAAAGGAAGATGTGACATGGCAACGACCTTGAAGAGATAAAATCGCCGCAGAATAAACCTTAGGAATAACTCTCCTCCTTGAAACCGACGGCTGATGAAGCTGGACCAAAAGAGTCACTGGGGAGTGGTCTTATGTTACAGACTCACAGAGCTTCAAGCTCCACAAATTCTCTTATTGTTAGCCCGACTGCTTCTTCACACGTTCAACTGGCAGTTCAACTTTGGTACAAATATTCTACTGACTGTGAAGCCGAGAGTTCCCTACTACTCAAACGGTGTTCGAAACGGTATAAAATTTCACCCCAAAACATGAACAAATTTTGTTCTCTCCCGGCGTCAGGTTTCCATCGAGCGCAACTTTTCTTGGCTGTAACACTTTGTGGCTGAAACTTACAATAGAACTGATCAAAGTTGCTAGACGCTCGCAAAACCTTTTGCCGCGAGTTGCTAGGAACTTCGGCTGTTCACATCCTTTCTGTTATCGCTGGACCCAAGGCATTGTGACACCCGTCCTTCACTTGCATTTAAGAAACAGTTGAAACCTCGTTGTTCGGCTTCTCTCTCATCCGTGCTTCGATCAAGTGTGAACACCTCTTACTCGCAGGCTTCATCGGCGTCCGGAAAACTGTCCACAGCAATTCGACGTGTGAGGAACTGAAACATCGCAGCAACAGAAACGCCGCTCGTTCTCCGCCCGTCGGCATGGCGCGATTGTTTCGGATGTCGCAAAGATTTCAATGGGCGCAGGAGAGAATCCATTCCCGATACGACTCAGCATCAACTCGAATTCTGATTCCGAAGTTGGTGAAATTGAGAATTGTCGAAATTTGGATCTGACCTTTGTTGTTGCGATTGCGCATTCAATGGCAAGGACTGCCATGTCTATCAGCTATTGTATTATGTCCATTAACTATTATCTCATTGTCAGAATCTAAGGAGATTCAAAAGATCTCAAAAGTCGCATCGAGTTCAACGTTTACCGAATTTACGACCAGCGCAGCCATGCAGAGATTACCAAAAGAACCCACTGCTCATTACATTCACTATTGGAAACTTACACGGAAAGCAACTGCCTCTTTTCATTCCTTTGATGAGAAGAGGGGGTCTAAAATCTTTGGGTCTAAAATCTATGCAGCTCACTCATCATTTGTCAAGAGAAAGGACACCACATGCTTCCAACACGAGACCTACTTCATTCTCATTCAGGCGCGTCCTTCTGTCTAATGTGTGAGAGTTTAGATGAGTCAAATGTGTCGCGATAGAAACGGAGATCTGGTTCTTTGTGATCGCATTTCTTTGCCGCCTCGTGAAACCTACAATATTGCTGGGCACTTCTCAATATCCGCAGTGCAGCATGCTCCTCGAAATAAGAATTTGTAGAGAGATGAAACCAATCTGTGCATAACGCAAAATCATGATTGACATCCAACGTCTTGCAACTGCTCACATCGGAATTCACATCAGCCCTGCTGTTAATTTTTCGCTTTGAAACCGACGATTGATGAAGCTGGATCAAGGAAAGGTCTGCTCACTGTTGGCTCACTCTGAATTCCAAATTCACAAAGCTCATTCGAGTCTCAATGCCGCGATCAGCAGTCGTATGTTTCACTGCATTAATTTGACCTTCCACTCAATTGTCGAAGTAATCTCCCGTTTCCCCGGAGGCTCATTGAACTATCGTGAAACTTCGTTCTCATTCTTCTTCGTCAAGAACAGTTTATCGAGACCATCAACAACGTAAGATCTGTACAAGAAATGTTTCGTGGCAGCAGAACTCCACTTGTTCGGAACTGGCAACGATGTAGAGAAATCACGATGCCATCTTTGCTTAAATTTTAGAAGCAGCTGAAACTTGACATTGCATTTCTCGACTTCTCTTTTCAGTGTGAAAAAGTTAGTTGTCCACAGTCATGGTTCTGCTGACAGGGTTCAAGACATTGCGTTCCCCGTCGTTCGCTTCTATCGCATTTCAGAAACAACTGAAACCTCGCGATGCGTCCAATAACGCGAAGAGTGAAACTGCAAAGATTCGACTTGTTCGGAACTGGCAACGCTACATCCTTCTCTCGTGCTCGGAAGGACAGAACGACAATCAGCAACTAGGCACAGGACTCTACGCATTATACTGCGAATACATATCGTGTTTAACGAGCCCACAGCTTGACGCTCATTATCGAAATAAATCATAACTCATTATATTTGCTGCCTGAAACCGACGCGTAATGCAGCAACAAGTAAAACGACAAGTTACCGCTTGTAAAACGCGCACTAACGAGCGTAAATGATTGCGGAAAAGTGAAAGCGAAATTTGCTGTGAGAATATTGGTAGCGGATGAAACGGAGGCCTGCTAGCCAAAACGATGGTGTGTCATCATAACATCGGCACTAACGACCCATCAACAGCCGAATAAATCTTGCGAATAACGTTACTCCTTGAAACAGGCAGTTGCTAAAGCTGAACCACAGAGAGTCATAGCATCAACTCACAGAGCTCATTCCAATCTCGATGCCCATGATTAACACTGTGTTTCGATGTATTCATTTGGTCTTCCACTCAATGGACGAGCAAGCGTCCTTCAACTCGAAAGTCCATTGAACTTCCTTCGTTGTCGATGGCTTCTTCGTCAAGAACACTTTAGCGAAACTACAAAAACCGGAAGAACATGAATGTTGTTGAGTACCAATAACGCACTTTCTCGTGAACACCGCTGCCAGGAGAAATGCCGCTAAAACTTGTGGCTGAAACTTATTGGCGGTTTCCTTACATATTTTGACGAGCGAGTCAAAAGAAACAACTTTAGAAGAGCTTCGGTGGACTTCTTGGTCTTCGATTGATTTCTCGTCGAGCAGTTGCCCAATCTGTGTGCATCCCACATTCCACGTAGCTTATGTGATCAAGCTTTACAGGCGTCTCGAAGCCCGGTCGGGCAAATCGCTCATTCAATTGCTGATGTTCATCTCACCCTCGAAATCGACAGAAATCGACAGAAATCGACAGCGATTGCTTAACATTTTGAAATGCGGATGTTGAAACAGACGACCGAATCAGAGAAAACTCAGGCCCGGAGACTGTTCAACAATCTCGAAACGCAATCATTTCTAGTCGGAAAAGAAACAGCCTCCAATCGCAGTAGATGCTCTATCAACGATTTCAGGAACCCGTTGAAGCCAAGGTTTCGTGATAAAAGAAGGGAGAATCAGACTCTGTCTTCTGCGCTTCATTTTTGCCTTTGAGTTGTAGATGACAACGATAGATGCAAGGTCTTTACCCTTCATTCTTGCTATCTAGAAGCGTCTTCTCATGGTCAGAAATGAGCCCAATCTTCAAAACAAATGGTTGAAAAGGCTAACCCTGCAAGTTATCCGCGCATTGGTCGCATTATTCTCCTTCCGCTCATTATAAAGCCTGTGAAACTGAGAGCTGCTCGGCTTTGCTCCAACCACCCCTTTATAGCGATTCGAGCGCTCTGGACATCTGCGTAGAGTTCGTGGTATTGTGATGTCCGCTGTTCAACTGCATTTCAAACGTTGCTGAAACCTCGTTATGCGTCGCGGGCGCACACACCATTCATTGAAACCGATGGTTGAAAGCGAAGAAGATGGAAGTGCCACCGTTGGTCATTTTTGGCATAGACAGTTCCGTGAAACTGATCCATGCAAATGACAAACAAAATTGTGATCATGCGTCAACTCTCTAGCAAAACCTCAAAGATACCGAATGACCCTGAATCCATGAACGAATCTTTTCGCTGATATCAACCAAAGTTGAAACCGAGAAATTAGGCTGAAGGAGAGAAACGTCACAAACATATGAGTGCGTTTTTGACACGTGAGGTTCACGTCCTAACTTGCAAGCTATGCAACCGAAAGATGAACAACGATTGAAACGGAAAACGAGTCGCTCGCTGTCCACCGTCTTTCTCTTATCTCGATGCGATTCGTGGAATTGTGATGCCCGCCGTTCACTTGCTTATCCGAAAGAGATGAAACTTCACTGAAATTCTTCCAAAGTGTCGAGTGTATCTCGGGCGCGAACACTCTTTCGACGTCCCTAAGCACCGTTAGTAAAAACTATCGAAACAACTCATCAGCTCAATCGGTACATTCACTATTGAAACAGACACAGAAGGCAAATAAATAAACACCTGTTTGTTTTACTTTCACGATAAGAAGAGGGGGAAAGCCTCGAATCAGCCAACGTTGATAGGGATTGCCACTTATAACTATCGTGAAACTGTTACTTGCCAGAACAAGAAATGGCTTACTCTCAAGTCTGAATCAGACGATCAGATCAACCAATCCTTGGAATCATCGGATTAAGGATGTTAGAGCGTAAAACCATAAAGCGGCTATTGAATCAACGACTAGCACTGTGGGGTCCAACACTTCCCAACTGAAACTTAGGACTGAGAAAGGCTGAGAAAAAAAAAACTGAGAAAAAAAAATTAACGGCCGAAACGCCTTTTCTGCGAGCAACATTTTGCGAAACGACTAGGCTGCATTGCAAAAGCAGTTGTGATGCAAAAAAAGGCAAAAGATGAAACAGACAACTGGTTGCTTCGTTCGTTTAGAATTCGAAAGGAGCGGATGGAATCTTGAGTTCCATGCTGGTTGTTTTTTTCCCGAAACTTTGAAGTGTCTGTGTTAGCTGACACAATATGGTATGTACAATAGATGTTGAGGTTTGAATAACGGGCTCGAACTTGAACTATAGGTGAGACTCTCGAATCAGCGCACGCAATACAGAACCGGATTGAATTTGCTTTTGTGCTGTCGTTGAAACTGACAAGTCCAAAAAGCCATTGTGGGGAATATTTTGACCGATGGTCACGGTGTAATGTGCTAGCAATCTGCTCAATATCAAATCAAGCGTTTGAAACCGACAAACTAACGTAAAGTCTACAGTATCGTTTCTGCTGCATTTGCCTCATGTTCAGGTATTCATTTCTCGACTCTGTCTAAATTCATCAAGGAAACTCTTTTACTCCGTGTTCCGCCGATGAACTCGAGATGATTGCTTGCAGTAACATGCAAGCAATCATAAAATGTTCACCAACGTGAGGGGAAGCCGCCGCCCTCGACACCTCGGAAGAAGGAACGCCGCGTTTTACGAACCGCCGTCGACGCCGTGAAACCCCTGCCCACCCGGCAACGGACAAGCCTGGGCAGTACGTGCGCTCTCACGGGACCAAGCCTCGTCTCCCCGTAAATGTTTCGATGCATGGCCTTTCAATCAACAACTGAAGCAATAGTTTCGTTCGGTCCTTCCTGAAAGTCGTCGATTGTGCTGCAACAAAGCTTACAAATCGTTTCTGCTGCATTTGCCTCATGTTCAGGCATTCATTTCTCGACTCTGTCTAAATTCATCAAGGAAACGCCACACGGGGTCTGATATTCCGTAGCTGGAACTCGAGCTGAGAAACGCTGCTAATGCTTTAACACCGTTCATGTGAGCAACTGGAGAGTTCCTTTGACGATGGCAACTTCCCCCGACGAAAAGGTTTCACTATTGTGATGACTTCCAACTGCTTTTCAGCAAATGCTCAAACATCGTCGTGATCCGTCCGCTTTTTCCCTTGAATGAGTACGCCAAAAACAGCTATCGATGTCTTGCAAGACTGCTAGCTAAAATGACGTTGCTGAAACGGTCGAGTGAAAGCACAAGGAAAAACACAATCAATCGGAGACTTCATGTGATGGTTTAGAAATCTTTCCCTTGTGTTAGATGTCTCTGCATTGTAAATTGCTTGCTTTTGGGTAAAAGTTAAAACTTCGTTCTGATTTGCTCAACCCCTTGAATCACTTCTCATCAATCAAGTTCATTTCATTTCCAGATTGGCTGCAGTTGTTTATCGACGACCCACAATACTGTCAGCTAAAGGGACACTGTTGCAACGGCCGACTGTCGAAACGTAACTAACTAAAATTTCGCTTCCAACGCTAAATATTATCATGCGCGATTGAGCAAGTGCACGAAACGTTTGTTGAATGATGGTATTTAGCAACGAAGTCCGAACGTTCAAGGAGCGACCATTGTCAGTCGGGACAGTTCAATGGAAAAGAAAACGCTTGAAACCGACATGCAAAGATGCCCAAGAGTGTAAAGTCCTCATAAGGGAAGCAAATGTCCACGTAATTCCACGGCCGTGTGTGAGTTCGTGATTTGCAAGCGATGAAACCGAAAAATGAACAGCGATGTTGGTTTTTGAGCGCCACATTGATCAAAGCCGTGTTCCGCTTGCTCGAGAAGTTCATTGAACTCTCATGCGACATATTCTTCTCCTATTCGCGGAATGAATATTTTCACGTGATGAAACCGAATGCTGAAAATTCAGCCTTTTTGTTGAGATCAAAATGTACACAGTCATGTTTCAATAATTTCCTGATGATCTTATAAGAGTAAACTAGTTTTGGTTTCATTCTTGCAACAGACGCCTTCTCATGGTCAGAAATAAGCCCAATTTCCTAAACCGATGGTTGAAAAGGCCAGCCTGCCAATTGATTAGTTGCATATTCTTCTTCGCTTATTATGAAGTCCGTGAAACTGAGAGCCGCTCGACTTTGCTCCAACATTCATTTGATTTGTTGAAAGAAGCGCACATGCTTCCCACACAAAACCAACATATTTCATTCTCATTCAGACCTTGTCTATCTATCAAATGTGTGAGAGTTTCGACGAGTCTAAACGCGATTGCAACGGAGAAATGACATTTCGCGAATGTCTTTCAAGCGATCCAAGAAGGCCCAGAACTCCGTTCAGTCGGACTTTCGTTTATTGGAACAAACTCGAGGGAAGGCGGGAACCTTGTCAATTCGTCTTGGAACTTTCATCCTTGCTTTGTTCAAAGCGTCGATTCGACCTTGTTACTTATATTTACCCATGTTCACAGTCACTTCAAGTGATTCAGGACGGTGGAGACACATTACAGTGGCTGTCGCGTACTTACTTTTAGAAACGCCTGAAACGTCGTTGTGTCAAGCGACACTTTTGACCAGAGCGGCAAAAAAAAATCAGGATGTGATTTTCCGTCTGCCTATGCCCAAAATTGCAACGAACATTTGCTGGCTGAAACATTTCGCGACTGAAACTGAGATTTGGCAGAAACTACTACAATACTTGCGAAACACTTTCAAACCGAGTTGCTGGGGGGACTATCCCAATTCACACTAGATCTGAACCCACCAGGGCAGCCCTGATTGCAAATCGTTGCTTTACGTCTTAAACCGGTAACTTTGGATCTTTTCCGCTGTGTCCATTTTTCGTGCGCTTTCATTAGCTCTTGCTGGTGAGCAGGACAAACGTTCATGCGAATAATAGAAGTTTGGCAACCGAATCGGAGAAGTGGCCTCAATCACGAAAATGCTAGTGATTGTCGACCAATTAGGAGTCCCGTACCGATTCTCTTCGAAACAGCTATTCTCAAGAACTAGAGGTACAACCAAGTTGCAAGTGTTGAAACCGATCCACGATAAATGAAACTGAATCAAATTCTCAGGAATTTCTTAGGAATTCAAAAAAGATGACTGATTGCTCGATATCGCTCGGCGCAGCAGCAAACACTAAAAATTTGCTAGTGAAACTGAGAACCGTTAGACAACTCTGTCCAGAAAACGATTCGCTTTTACAATACAAAGTGGGAATTGTGAGTGACAATCTCAATTCTTGTCGTTGTCCACTAATATGGCATGAATGAAACAGACGAGTGGAAAAATAAAGCTTGCTCTAAATTGCATTTTCAATGAACCAACGATAAATGGCAATTCTGCGGCTCGCAGCTGGCTGACTAGGTATTGCCGATTCGAAGAACTCTTCCAAGTCTCCCCAGATGGCATCCGTGTAATTGAAGCTGACTTTGGTCGAGTCAAAAGTGTCGCGATTGAAACGGAGATCTGCCCACTTGAAATGTCTTTCACTGACAATTCGCCTTATAACAATGAGCATGCGCCGCAAGCAGCAGCATCACAGACGATCGCACGCTTGTCCTTATATTGAACGCCCTCGCCACACCCTGAGGGCAAGCCGACGCCGCGCAGGAAGAACCGCCGTCGACACCACGAAGCCCCTGCCCACCCGGCACCGGACAAGCCTGGGCAGTACGTCCGCTCTCACGGGACCAAGCCTCGTCTCCCCGTGACCCAGCCAGCGATACGCTGTGAACCCTGGGAATAAAATCTAAAATCTAAAAATAGTTGAACCGGCAAACCCAACAAGTGAAGCCTAGAATTCCTTTCAGTCAAAGGCTCATTTCTTGGACAAATTGATTCTGGCCCGGAGATGTGGCGAGTTGTCCATTGTGACAGCAGGAAAGCTCTCAAACCACCAACTACCAGCTCCGGCACCTACAATACTTCTGAGCAACTCGTCAACGGAAACATCCTCACAGTCAAGCGCTTAAATCGGAGTTCGCATTTTACACATTTACACATTTATTCGCTGGGATCAGAGGGAGTCTCTGGAGCGCCTCTGGTGTGTGGAGTCCGCATAAACCTTGCTAATAATTTTTCTGCTTGAAACCGACGATTGAAGTGCTTAGTCCAGTCTCAATGCCAGCAGTCGTCTGTTTCACTGTAGTCATTTGATTGTCAGCTCATGATGGAGTCAATAGTCTGTTTGAGACTGAAGATTGGCGGTGTTGTCGGCATTCCACAAAAGACAACCTGAATGAGGTTCTGCTGTCCTGTCGAAAGAGCGGTTTGATGTCAAACCCGCCAATCGATTCATCTTGTGCTATCGTTAAACCTTTTCATTCTCATTCAGATACCAGCGGCTGGGAACAACTGTGAAACACCTTCGCCGAATGTTACGCCTCATGATTGAAACTGTCATCCCATGGAGCCCCGTGAGCAGCCGCTTCGCAGACGATCATAAATCATGTCTGCATCTTGAAGCTTACAGTCTCTTTTAACAACTCAGCAGTAATTGTAAGCGGAATTTGTAAGGAGAACATTTGCAAGTGATGAAACCGCGTTGTGCATATACAATGCCACTTCAACGACGGTTGAGCACTCACTAAATGAACTCTGCAAATAATTTCACTTTTTGAAACCGACGATTGATGAAGCTGGACCAGAAAGAGTCAGCGCCTGGCTCTGTATTGAAACTCACAGAGGTCATTTCAATTTCAGCGCCCGCAAATAACAACTGAGCTATGTCGTTCTCGTTTGGTTCTCAACGATGCGATTGAGTTTGTCCTCTTGTCGAATCAAATACAATATATTGCACACGAACTCCTGACCAATCAGTGATCCCATATTCCACACATCCCAAGTTGTCAAACTTTATCGGTGTTTCGCAACACGTTCGGGCAACAGACGTGAGCTGGCTTTTACCCCTGTTGGCTCGTGCGAGGGGGTCTCGAAGGTCTGTGCGAAGGGGTGGTTAAAATACCGTAACCCAAAACAAGTTTCAAATTTCACGCAAAGTGATGCAACTCAAAAAGGCGGAAGGGGTCGTCTCCTCCGGGCTCCCCGACAAGGCGGAAGGGGTCGTCCCGACTAGACCTTTTGGGGACCGGTGCAGCGGCTTCTCGTCCGGGGTCCCTGGAAAA
>JAQIXL010000489.1:0-30499 GCA_034700245.1 Poikilolaimus oxycercus | reverse complement strand
CAGCGTCCGAAATGCTACAGGATGGTACCAAACTCGGGAGGCGCAGGAAAAGTTTTGGATTTCAGTGGAATGGTACTGAAGGGTCTCTTTGGTCCTTAGAGAGAACGAGTGATAAGACTACATGAAAGCACTAGACTCTAGAGGGATTGCCCGAATGATTTCAGGTTTTACGACAATGAACCGACAATTTTGCTTTTGGTGCACTTTGCCGTACATGTGGATCATGAACGTCGGCTCGTTCCTCATGGCGATGATTGCTTGGGACCGTCTCTTCGCCCTCTTTGCTGCCATCAAGTTTGCTGACATTTTACTGCGAGGAATGAAGGAAAGCAAATCTTTTTCAGATATCGAATTCTCAGCACCAAACGTTACGTGATTCTGTGTTGTCTTCCTGGCGTAGTCTACTCCACGGCTGTCGTTGGGTAGGACTTCTCAATGGAGATAATGAATGCTTCGCAGATACGCCATGTCAATCTTGGACAATGACGCAATACCTGTGTGCATTCTCCCAATCGCGTATCCGACACATGCTTCGGAGTTCTGGAATCGGGGAGTGATGTGTTTCGCCGGTTTCACTTTTCTCGCCTATCTCACCGCCTACACAATTCTCATCAAGCGCGGTGAGCACATTCGGGACGTCTCGTCCGAAATTCTCAAGCAGCAAAATTTCTCACTGAATTGTTCGCATTGAACCCTCAATAGCGGGGGTATACTGTTTTGGCTTTCGCACCCACATACTAGGAAGCGGAACTTATAGGCCGCGCGTTTCGCGACGTTCCACGAACAAGTCTGGACGTCGAAGGGCAATACCTACGCGACCAGGCGAAAATCATGCGCACACTCGGCATGATGATGTTGCTCTTCGTGCTCTTGTGGTTTGACAAACACCTTTCGAACTCTCATTCAGGTGTGTTGCCCACTCAATGGTCTTCGGAGCCGAGTTCTTCAATGCGCAAACTATGCTAGCCCTCAAAACCTATGCTGTTAGTCTCACGCTGCCGGTTTTTACAGGTTGATTTGAGGTTGTACCAGTGCTGGCCACTTATACGCAGAGCTTTTACGTCTACTTCTGGCGCTCACGCGAATATCGAGAAGCGCTTGTGAAGCAGCTTGGTTCGCAATTCGCGCTGCTTTACAATTGCTGTTACAAAGGGCTCTCGCGTATGAAGGCCTTCAAGAAGCGCCCAGTTCGCCCGTCAACAATCTTTGAAACGGAGCGTTCCATGGCGCCATCGGCTCCTCCCGAAGTGAAATACTGAAACATGTTTTGCTTCCCTCGTGCCTTGGTTTTTGGACCTCAACGCTTGCTTCAGAAAATAGACAAGTTTCTTTCGGGTTGTCAAGATCACATAATGGCAGACGACTTCTTGTTTAAAAGAAAGCATCAGAAATCGTCAGAAGTTGTTGGTGTTCCTGTGCCACCAACGCAGAGATCATCTATACAATTCGCATTTGAACATTCGGTTAACATCCATTTTCACTTTCTGCTATCCAACTGGAATGGCCAGAGAATTTGCCCACAGAACATTGAGTTGGGTGAAATAAGCATTAGCTGACTCCCCGTTGAGGTGCTCGACAGGTGCTGCTTCATCCTCAAAGACGCTTCGCCCACAGAGTGCACGAACGTGAAACTTGAAACGAGCTCGAAGACTTCGATGAAACCTTAACAGTCACTAGTTTAACGCAGCTTCACGTACCAAATCGATAAGAGCGGTGAAATGGTGGTTGTGATGATTTGAAGGAGGTCGTAAATGTGGGAGGCGACCATGTAGACCGGATCCCAGCAGTCGTTCGAGCTGGCGACCAGAAGTGTGAGAACAGACATGGAAATCCTGCATCTTGATGGTAAACACTCTCACGTTCTGATTTCTCTTACCCAAAGGTAATGGCTGCACACGCTGGAAGAATCTGCAGCGAAGTCTGAATGTTCTGGCTGATCTGCAACTAGAAGTCAGAAAGATGAAATGCGTTGGCGAACCTGGTAACGCAGTCGAAGATCGTGGCCCTGAAGGTCACCGAAGGTGCGTCCGTACCGGTGCTTGCTCAGTAGCAAAATAATAAAAATGATCTTCAAGCATAACACTGTTGCTGTTAGTTTCGAAACCGCCAATGAGACGAAGTTGAGCAAATTGATGGGTAGAATGATCTTGAAATCCGCATTCTCCCCACGCTCTTGACATAAATATTCATCGTTAAATGTGATCGGGATTTCAACTCGGAGTGCATTCAGAAGTAAAATAATCTGGAAATGTACCAGAGTAGATTGGGCCCACTAACGGAAACTATTGGTACGAGAACAATGGAGAGGTATGGTCGCATTAGCTCGTATCTTTGCAAAAAGAAGACGGCAAACGATCGCTCAATGGCCAGCAAACAGACTTGGATTATGAACAAATAGCGTATCACGTCTAAGTGTTTGTCCAAACAGAGGAATGGACGTACCTCGGAGCAGCCAAAGCACGAAGAGCTCTGGCGTGTTGTTTAGATGCGAGATGAGGGCCACTATTGATGTGGGTACACGTGCTATGACGTAAACGATGTTGGTGATGCCGAAGAACCACTGAACATAGCAAACCTAGCGATACAACGTACGAAAAGCAGTCGCAGATTCCAGTGGAAGACGGCCCTCCGTGATTGCAGAGCCAGAAAATAGGCGTTTGTGGCAAGGGCGAATGGGAAGAACGCCATTTCGAGGATGGCCATCCACAGGGTGACCGGAGCGGGAATCGTCATTGGACGCGCAGCCTCTCTCCCACTCTACGTTCCTATGCATAGGAGCAGATCAAACGAGCGTCTGCTAGAGGGAGAAAGATTTTGGCTGTGAGAAAGAAAACAAGCAATTCCCAGGGATTTACGCGGAAGCCCAGCGGCGAGTTGGGGAAGCCCGGCGGGCTCCCTTGGGCTGCCGCAGACTAAAATTCTGTGTTAAAATCGTTCAAGAAGATCAAGAAAGAGCGTTAGAAAGTCAAAGAAAGCATCTTCGCGCTCAAAGGGACGTCCAGAGACGCCCGGGTGGAGCGGGGAGTGAAGCCCGCCGGGCTTCATCGGGCACTCAGGGGAGTTGGGGGAGCCCGTTGGGCTCTTTTGGGCTAATTTGAGGGAGTTCCGGTAGCCTGGCGGGCTCTTTGGGAAGCCCAAAATGACCTTTTTGGGCGCGCGTTTTCCCATTCCGAAGGGCACGAGACGTTCGACTAAAACTTAGACGGAGCATCGAGGCAGCTCCTTAAATTTGACAACCAATTTGCTTCTGAAATCCATCTTCACTAGCCTTTTGACAAGAAAAGCGTCAAACGGAGAAGAAACGCTTCTCTTCATATTTCATCCGCCGCAATATTCTTGGAAATATAAAGCGCAGTCAGTATCCGTCCACGGGACCATGCCTCGTCTTCCTCGTGCCCAGCAGCGCACCGCCTTGATTCCTGAGAATAAAAGCTTGTAAACTTGTAATGCCTAATTGATTGGTCGCTAGCGTGACAGTTGAAACTTGTAGCCTTTGATCAGTGTGCCGCCAGGCGACATTGATTGCGTGGCGATGACGGCGAGTGTCCAAAATTGCCTTCCTTGAAAGCGTAGTCGACAGGATGCTTTACACTCTTCCCACAACCCTTTTAAAAAGATGAACCAACCCGTTTTCCGCTTTTATTGTTTCGCTAGCTCGATCAATCTTTTGATCGATCTAATCGCGGGTTAGCCCATTGAGCGTTTAGTTGAATGAAATGCGCATCGGTTTGCTGTCTGGGAGTCTGATTGAGCGACGCTTCTTCTTCGCAGATTCCAGCGCCAAACAGTGTTCGTAAATGACGCTTGAGACGGACTCGCAAACTTCGGTGAAACCTTTAAGTACTAGTTGGATTTCTAAAGCTCGAACGAAACCATATTGAGAAGAGTGGAGTAAAGGTTATTGTGATTATCTGTAGAAGGTCGTAGATGTGCGAGGCCACCATGAACACCGGATCTTTGCAATCGTCAGTTCGCGCGACTAGAAGCGTGAGAACGGACATGGAAATCCTGAAACCGTGGTATCATTCACGCTCCCACGTCCTTCTCCTGCTTGCTTACCCGAAGCACATGGCGCAACATGTGGGCAGAATTTGTAGCGATGTCTGGATATTCTGACTTATCTATAGCCAAACGGTATAAATGAAAGGATCGGCGAAACAACCTGGTAACGGAGTGCTAAGTCGTGCCTCCGAATATCTCCAAAGGTGCACCTATAGAGACACTTGCTGAGAAGGAAGAGTAAAACAATTATCTGAATTGAGATATTTGCTTCTGATTTAGACGAACAGCAAGGGAGATCACGTTGAGAATAGTGATGGGGAACATTGCCTTGAAGTTGGCGTTCTCCTCGCGCATTTGGCACGAAAAACCATCAGTGAATGTTACTTGGATTTCGACTGGAACTGCCGTTAGTAGTAGAAGTATCTGCAGACAAAAGTGCCTAGTTGAAAAACTTGACAAGAGTCTAACCAGCAAGATTGGAATGAGGACCAGAGACACATACGGCCTCATTATTTCGTATCTTCGCAACAAAATAGTGGCGAAAAAGCGTTCAATAGCGAGAGCGCAGACCTGCACTACAAATAGGTTCCGTGCCATATCTTAAAAAATATTTTGCTAAAGTTCAAGAAAGCACCTTTAATCAACCAAAACACGAAGAGCTCCGGTGTATTGTTCAAGTGTGAAACTAGTGCCACTATTGCAGCTGGTATTCTTGCAATGACATACGCGAGGTTAAATATGCCGAAGAACCACTAAAGATTGTCATAAAAGTTCGTCAGCTTACAAAGAGAAGTCTTAGGTTCCAGTGAAAGACGGCCCGCCGCGATTGGAGAGCCAGAAAATAGACATTTGTGGCGAAAGCGAACGGGAAGAAGATCATTTCGACAACGGCCATCCACAGAGTCACGGGAGCCGGCACGGTCATGACTCCGTCTACATCTCCGTCTTCCGCGAAGCGGACTTTATTTAACTCACTTAGAAAATTAGCCAAATTTAAAGCGGGGAATACTAGGGAAGGTCGACGGCATCATTCAACATGCAGATGAGAGGCCAAGGGTGCCATAGGTCGATGTGTCTGAGACGTGGCGAGCTGGTGGTGGGAGCCGCTCTTTCACTCATGTGGGGGCACTCATGTGAACTCACGTTGTTTTCAGCTGTCTGCATCGATTATTACGGTTGCGAGTCGAAGATTCTTATTTTGTCCCGGTTAAGCGGTCTTTTTGGTACAAACGACACCTGCTGCTCGACTTTTGAGCCGAGCGATCTTTAGTGCCCTCTCGAACTTGAGTGACGTAGAATTTATTTGGTCCTACCTTCATTAAATTCTAAACCAAAATAAAGCTACGCAAATGAGGACATTGATGAGGAGAAGAACTAACATCAAGACGATGTCGATGACGGAAAAGATCCGCTGCCACCTTATGCGACGTCTTTCGGTCTAAAATACGGTATGCAAAGACTGTGGTAGAACTTTTACCGCTTCTTGTTCTTCAAGAGTCTCCCTGATTACTCGTAGATGCCTGATTACACCGCCCAATTCGCTTGAGCTGTTTGAGAGCTTCAATGAGGCTTCTGAATACTTAGGCTGGATTCGGTTTGCTTTGAAAGGCATTCTTGTCAGTCGACACAACCATCGGGGAGGCTCCGCATCCAGATAAAGAACACGTTCGTGAAGAAAGATAATTAACGTTGCAAGTAAAATGGCTCCTGTGCTCAGAACCATTTCCGTAAGGACGTATTTTCCTGAAGAAAAAAGTGTGATTTTGCCTGTTTTAGAATAACCTACCCAAGAGTGGGAGTCCAGCGGAACTCTTCGGCATTTCATGGGTGACAACGTCCAAAATTACAGCAAGTGTGAGCAAGGTGGTCAGACCAAAACTGACCTAGGAAGGTTTGAAAATCTTGCCAAAGGAAACTTTCTCTTCCCGCTCTCCAGTGACACCTTGCGGCGTGAAAATCCCAATGATTGAGACGCAGATAATGATGAATGTTGGTATGAACAACACATAAATGTAGTAGGCCGCCTTTCGGCGTATATGCTAGCAAAGAAGGTTCAGCATTTTCGCATTTGCTTACCAAAGTGAAGGTAAGCTCTTCAAAATGATCCGTTCCTCCCTCAGTGTTAGCATATTCTTCGACTTTCTTCGTCGCGTTGAATGAGATCATCGTCCATTCGGAGTTATCCTGAGCCGTTTCATTGATTCGGGAGAAGCTCACGTTGTAAGAGTCTGGATCAGGGTTGTCAAAGGTGGAAATATCATAAGAGAGCTCGTCGGCTTGATAGCTAAACGAGCCGTAGCGAATAATGCACTTTTGTTCGTCAAATGGAAACTGAAGAACGTTTAGTCGGCATCGAATTTCAACCAGCTAGAACTTTCAGTTAAAATTCGTCAAATTTTCATGCCTTTAAGCCGCCGGCAAGTACAGTTCCATCTGGCGTAACCATAACATTCGCTTCAAATGGCTCCTCCACTTTGAGGCTAGCTCATTTCTTGTAAAAAGAGCGACTCGGGCGAAACCTGTTCAAAAACACGCCGTCTGGGTGCCAAACGGAGTCTGCTGGGACAACAAGCCGTTTGATTCCATCCCATTCGTCTGGGTCCCATTCCAAATGGGGGTCTTTCCAACTCTAGAAAGGGGTTAACAGGAAGGAGAAGTTGGAGCAGACCGTCGCAACGCTCAACAATAACTTGATCTTTTCCTTGGCATCACTCTGGAAACTTGTTCTTGACAAGAACGACTCACCACTCCAACAAAGCTCTCAATCCAGAAATTCAGCGAAACATTCGTCACGCTTCGTGGAACACCGGCAGGACGGATCTTTGTGTTGAGATTGGAAAACAGCTTTTCAAACAGGGCTTCATCAGGAGTGCCTAAATCAACTTCAGCACTCTTACTCAACAAAATTAACCTGTCCCGTTTGCCGCTTGATAGCTAGCATGAAAACACAAAATGAGAACGGTATTGAAGAGTTGCTTACAAGCCATTTCTACAATTCGAGTAAGGCTAGGTGCAGGAAGGAGGCAAGACGGTTAAATGAGCAAACGCAGTCTCATCAATCGGTGGAGTTGGTGAAGAAATCCTGTTTGCGCACCGAAATCGATTGTGCATCCTTCCCCCTTCTTCGGCCATTTCGCGTCATACCAAAGCACGCTGTCCATCAGAACACGCTCAGTGCGCAATCGTTTCGGGCATTGAATCAACCGAAACGACTGACAGCTAAACTATGTTGCGACTTTTTCCTTGACGAAATCATTTATTTTCTCCCACATTAACCCGATTTCAGTGGAAGAGCCCGTGGATTCGCCCATAATGCGTTGAGCTGTGTGAAGTAAGCGTCCGTGGCGTCTGTGCAAATGTGATTAATTGAAGTTTCCTCGTCGCAACTTCCGCTTCCAAACAAAGCGCGTAGATGGCGCTTCAGTCGGACGCGTAGACTCCGATGAAACCTTGAAAATTCAAATTTTGTTCCTTCGGTCAACCATATTAGGAAGAGCGGCGTAAATGTGGTCGTGATTATTTGAAGGAGGTCGTAGATGTGCGAGGCGACCATGTAGACAGGATCCTTGCAGTCATCAGAAGTTGCCACTAGCAACGTGAGAGCAGACATTGAAATCCTGGCGACGAAACGTGAATGCACAAGCGCTTGATGAGCTTACCCAAAGCATGTAACACAACACGATGGGAGTATTTGCAGCGACGTCTGAATGTTCTGGCTAATCTGCAAATATCACGAGTGAACCACAGACGCTTCTACCTGATAGCGTTGGCGAAGATTGTGGGTGCGAATGTCGCCGAAAGTGCGACGATATCGATACTTGCTCAGCAGGAAAAGAATGAGAATCATCTAGAAGATTTTGTCTTTTTTACGGCCTACTGATAAAGAGATAAAGTTCACAAGAACAACAGGAAGCATGGCTTTAAAGTTGGTGTTGTTTTCGCGCATCTGGCACGACCACTCTTCTGTTAATGCTAGTGGTATTTCAATTGAGATGGCCAAAGAAGTAAGCAGGATCTGCAGAAACACGTTAATTGATTATTCTAACAAACCGTCGTTATTAAAAGTAGAAACAATGAAAGGTAAGGGCGCATAAGCTCGTATCTTCTGAGAAAAATAATCGCAAACAATCGTTCTATGGCCAGTAGGCAGACTTGCAGAACAAAGAGGTTTCGAGCAATATCTTAATAGTGTTGTATTGGGACAAGAAACGTTACTTCTACCTCGGATAACCCACAGAACGAAAAGTTCGGGTGTGTTGTTTAATTTGGAAACAAGAGCCACAATGCTCGTTGGAACGCGAACGATAACGTAGGCGACATTGGCCACTCCGAAGAACCACTGAAATACGTCATTCGGATAAATTCTCGAAGATTCCTAAACTGAAGTTGCACGTTCAACTCACAAAGAGAAGTCGTAGATTCCAATGAAAAACCGCCCTTCGCGATTGCAGTGCAAGAAAATACAGATTTATTGTAAACGCGAATGGGAAGAAGACCATTTCAGTGATGGCCATCCATAACGTAATCGGAGCAGGAACGGTCATTTCATGCTCGCGTAATAATAACTTGTCGGCTGCTTACTCAAAATCATGCAACGCGGATTGAAAGAGAAATAGTGCCGTAGCGACGTGAGTATTCAAGACAACGGGACAACGGTGAGGTAAAATGTGGTCAGAATCTAGCCGTCATAGGGACACGACCGAGCTTCCCACGTGTGGGCAGGCTTTCATGTGAACTCGAGAGAACACTTTCACCTGCCAGTATAGATTACAAATGGCGTTTGGAGGATGTAAAATGGAAGCGTATTACACTTCCTTGTTTTTAATCGGAAACTTTACCTCTATCTCACTCGAATTTGGCTCAGGTGCATGGAACTTGCTTCTATCCGTGAAAGGTACCAAAGATACTCGCTTACGAATAGAAGAAATCGTCATCGCGGGAATCGTCATCGAAGTAGCCAACAGACTCTAGGCGAGCGAGTTCCGCTATGAAAATTCTAAGAACACTGTTCTGAAAATTGGCCAAATTTCACACTCAAAATGCCAACCTATAGCCACTGGAGCCCGCGGCAAGCAGGAGAGAGGGACCGAGTGAACGTCAAACCTGCAGCGTCCCACGTTGATCCGTCAAAGCCTGAAAAGCTTCCAAGGTTTGCAATGTGAATTCACGTGAAGTTATGTTAGTTGGCGCGTGGTGTGTCGACTACTCAATCACAAAATTGAAAACGAGTAAGAACATTTCGGTTCTTAACCACTTATGACACCGAAAGTGTTGAAGAATAAAACGGATGTTATCCGTGAAACAATGTTGCGTTTATTTTGATTTATCTGCGTTTCATAAATCGACATTGAGACTAATGCTCTCATGTTCAAAAACATCTTAGATCCTCTCTTTGCGCGCACTTTGATGCAAACAAACTACTTGAAAAGAGTAGCCTAAAGGGGCGCTCGAAAAATGACAATGGGCCTTGAAACGTCTATGTTTGTCCTAAAGAGTTTTTGAACCGTCCTTGAAACATCCAGAATCGCACAGTTCCGGCATGCCATTCAGGCAACAAAAAAAACCGACGTCAATAATGCGTGATTTTCAGCACCCGCGATGGCAAAAACCACGGAAATCTGAAGTCCCAGCATCGATTGCTAGTCAGCTCCTATTTCTACATCGACACACCCACCTTGAAGTGCTTTACTCGAAAAACTTGAGATATGTGACTTCATGAAAGGGTCGGACGGAGACTAGACTGGACGCCTCCTGAAACCCGAACGATTCTGCCTTTCAAGACTCTTGTCTCGCCGACGACGTGCTATAGTTAGCGTTTCGCCTTCGCCCGCCTCAACACGCCCCACGTGACCGTCGACGTCGCGCGCTCTTGGACAGACCAACGGGCGCACTGATTGATGAGCGGCGAGCAAGCAGCGGCGGGTGGGCGACCGGGGACCAAATCAGGCGCGGCCAAAGATTTACCAGGAAATCGTTGATTAGAAGACGAAACAAGGTGCAGAGTTCGCTCATGATGAGAGCCAAGACTTTCACTGTAATTCTTCGACAGCTTTTTACTTGTCGAAGATACTTTTCGATCCGGGTGATCACTCTCAATCACGCTTCAATCAGCCTGATGTAAAGAAGGCCGAAATCCTGTTGAACATCAAGCTCACGAGTTCCATGGGCCAACTTGGGAACCGAAACACTTCACTCATACCCAGCGTGACACCTAAAAATGGTTGTTATTCGACGAGCTGCTTGCTTGTACACTAAAGCAAAAACTCGTCGCGACCTGTGTGGGCACACGACTCCCCTTGTGGCAGGAGGCGGGGGTCTCACGGAGACGCGCTCGCGCCCTCCTTCTTCGCCTGTGTCGAAAAGTGTCGTCAGTCTTTCCCCGTGTGTGTGGTGACGTTGTGCTGCTATGGCTTCTTCATCTCGTGCTGCTTCTTTCAACAATAACAAAGGCGAAACTGTCGCCATAGTCGAGTAAGTCCAACGCAACAGTTTTGAGACATTCTTTAGTCCAGCGAGCTACGATGATCTTCTGGCCGTTAGCCAGCGAGTTCGTGAACTTGCGGGTACCAAGGCGGAAGTCACGGTCGGCATCATCTGCGGTTCGGGTTTGGGTGACTTGGCCGAACAGGTCGAGGATCAGCTCGTCATTCCCTACAACCAGATTCCCGGCTTCCCTAACACTCATGGTGAGTCAGATATCACCTCTTGGAGACTAACGTCTTGACCTTGAAGTGGCTGGTCACAAGGGCAACCTCGTGTTTGGACGTCTGGCCGGCAAGGGCGTCGTCTGCCTTCAGGGACGCTTCCATCCCTACGAGCATGGCATGAACCTCGCGCTGGTTGATTGTTTTGCTCTCGTCAAAAACAAGAATCACAGTGCGCCTTTCCCGTGCGAGTCATGCACCAACTCGGCGTCAAGACGCTCATTGTGTCGAATGCGGCTGGCGGAATCAATGCGAAATTCCAGTTCGGCGACCTGGTCCTTCTAAAGGTTTCACATAGTCGATGACGTGAAAGACTATTTCCAGGACCAAATCTTCCTTCCTGGCCTCATCGGCTACTCGCCGTTCGTTGGTCTAAACGACCCACGATTCGGCGCTCGTTTCGTCTCTGTCCACGACGCCTATGATAAGAAACTCAGGTAGTCCTTGATCGACGAGACCATAGGTTGCTACTCTTGCGGTCTCAGGTTGTTGGCACAGAGCATCGGTCAAGAGCAAGGAATACGACTCCATGAAGGCGTTTACATGATGACGGGCGGACCGCAATACGAGTCGCCGGCTGAGGTGTGCTAGTAATCAAATGGCGTCATGCTGTTTGTTGCATTGCAGGTGAGCTTTGCGAAGATCGCCGGCGCTGATTGTCTGGGAATGAGCACGTGCCACGAGGTCGTAGTGGCGCGTCAGTGTGGTCTCCGAGTCGTCGGCTTCTCGCTTATCACGAATATGTGAGGAAGAGCTGGGATTAGTCTCGAACAAAGGGTGGTCGTGTGTTTCAGAGCGAATACGGACGCCGACACATCGGTGCCCGTTTCCCACGAGGAGGTCCTTCACGAAGCGCGCCAGGCGTCCACCCGCGCCTGCGCTTTTGTTCGGGAAATCGTTGGTCGGATGGATTCTCTTTGAACACTTCATCTTCTGTAAACTTTATTATCGAAACAGTGTATAATTCATCTCGTCTGACAAACACCTCCTGTAAACATGCAAGCAAAGAAAATAAGAATATCTGAATAAAGTTGTTTTACGTTTGTTTTTCTTCTTCTTCAAAGTTTTGCCTTTGCAACTGTCGAAGCATAAGTTTCTCGCAATTGTCTTCGCAGGATTTTGCCCGAAATTGATTTTGGGATCTCTGACACGAATCGAATGCCACCACGAAGATATTTGTACGAAGAGACGCGGGCTGAAACCGAGCATTTACTGTTGTTTCACTGCACCTTTGACGTATTCAGCCACTTCCCCCTCAAACAGGTCATGGTCGGCCCGAACGATGAAGGCATACGGAAGTTCACCGGCATCAGCGTCCGGAACTCCGATTACAGCCGCATCACGAATTTGCGGATGAGAGAGAAGAACGTCTTCCAGCTCGGCCGGGGCAACCTTTGAAGCACGTTTAGAAAAAGAGGAAGACTAACTTGAAGTCCCTTGACTTTGATGAGCTCCTTGAGACGATCTACGATGAAGAGATCACCACGAGCGTCGATGCGTCCAATGTCGCCTTCCCCAATGTTCTTTCGATCTCAAGCCAAACCAACCTGTGTGCACCCAACCATCGTCATCGATCGTGTCCTTGGTTGCGTCAGGTCGATGCAAGTACCCAAGCATGACTAAAGGCCCACGAATGCAAAGTTCACCACGTTCACCATCAGGCACTTCTTCTCCTCTCTCGTTAATTATCTGAAACATTACATGGTCTGATGAAATTAAGATAAAATACAACCTTGTGCTCCAAGTTTGACATCAGTCGTCCCGAAGCGTTGAGATTCCAGGGAGTGGCTGCGTCAGGCAAATGTGTTGTCGAGACCTCGGACATTCCATAGCCTTGCCGAAGCATTTTGATGTTTGGATACTTCTTGAGTACTTCATTGATGAGGTCAGCACCTGCTGGCGCTGAGGCCGTGAGAATCATCTGCCGTGGTTTCTCTTCTTCTTGCAAAGAAATGATACCTGAAGAGAGGACAAATCGAACTTTTCGCAGATTGGGTTCTTTGCAAGATGTACCAAAATCGGCGGTACAAGGGCGATAAATCGAATCTGCAAGTTAACAATAAAATCTTTAGCGAAAATTTCGACCTTGTAATTCTGAATGGCAGCCAGGAATGTTTCAGGCTGAAACTGACGAAAGAAGATGCCTTGAATCCCGCACAAGAGACTTGTCATGACGAGCGAAAAGCCGAAGATGTGATACCAGGGTAGAAATAGTAACCATGAGTCTTCTTCGTATTTGTAAGACGGATCGATGACTTTGAAAATGCGCTCCTCGAAGTGCCTAAAACGCAGTTGTGACTCATTACTGCCACTTAGCAGACCATTTGTACATGTTCAAGGTGGTGACCATGTTTTTATGCGAGAGCATTACACCTTTTGGGCGACCGGTGGTTCCACTAAACGCTAATCTTCACGATGCCGACAAACCTAGAATAGGGTAAGAAGCACACATCATCCACTGGATCGATGAAAACTTTCGCTGCACCAAAAGCCGGGCACATTTGCAAGGCAGAGCGAAAAGGTGTTACTCCCCAAGGCAAATTCGCTTCCTCTTCAGAGGAGCCTACGACAAGGATAGTCTGACGATTAATCCCCAGACTGAGATCTAGAAAGCCAACTTTGACGGACGACGATTTTTTTGCGGCCACCAAGACTTTGCTCAGGCGTTCGTTGTCTGTCAGAACGACTCGAGCGGCAGCGTCACGCAACTGATACTCAATTTCGACTGGTTTATTTCAGATTCAAATGAACAGAACTCACAATCTGTGGCAAAAGCACCAATTCCGCTGATTGTTCCACCCAGCAAACTCGCTCCGAGAAAGAAAATCACCTGTTGAGGGCAGTTCGGGATCACCGAAAAGGCAACATCTCTGCAAAGTGTCATACATAGCGTTCCAAAGAAGCTCTTACTTATGTGAAAATCCGCATAATCGGAGAAATGTAGCTGTAGAATGAGCACCAGTCCAAATGTCTCGAAAGGTCCATGCGTCCGATGAGTTTGTTGCGGAGATTTGAAGCAGACGCGTCACCATGTTAAGCTAAAGACTCACCAGACACTTTGCGTTCGGACGTTGAGCGCACTGTTGCCAAATGGCTCCGAGAACGATATCGGCAAACGGCTCGACACCCACTTTGACATCCGGATAAGCGGATTTCTTAGGCATGGAAAGCCTTGAGAAATTCAACAAAGGTCAGAGACACGCCTGGAGAGAGCAAGGTGCGCCGGCGAAATGTCGATCGTTAAGTGCGCTTCTTCTTCGCCACGCGGTCCCACTTTCCTCGTGTCAGAGGCAGTCGCCTCTCTCACCGACTCGGTGAAGACGTTTCTCACATCAGCCAACAGCCATGCCGCACCAGGTCACGCCATCACTCTTTCCCAAGACGCTATTCAATGGTTAACTCATTTCTTGAGCAACTTTCTGCGTTTAGAGAAGGTTGGTGAGCTTTGTGATCGATTTGATGTCATCGTGAATCGTGGTCAGCTCGAATGGGACAAGCTCATTGACGTTCGGTTTTGCTTTCTTAGCAAATGGAATCGATTTTCAGCTCTTGAGCAAGGATGGTTGGGAGTTGGGCTCGGATATGTATCGGTGCTGGATCGAGTCCCACGACAACTTTCGTCTCTACTCCGTTGTTGACCGAGGTTACACTGACTTATCTCAGTAGTTGAAAAGACTTCTTCAGAAACAAATCAATCGGTGTCTTGGCTTTTAACGACAGACTTTCTTGATCCCATCACTGGTCATGTTCTGCTTTCGACAACGGCAACATTTTACACACTGGAAGAGTATCGCAGCACTGGACTCGGCAAGGCTTTCTTCTCCTTCGTCATGAAACAAATGGGAAATGTGAACATCGGATTCATCGCAGGTTTGCACAAAGGTTCTTGTTCAATGTTTTAGGTGCTCGAATGTCGCCTTGGTACACAAAACACTTCGATTTTCACATCTTTTGCGACGACATTGCGCATTACACGTTTGCCACTACGGATTTCCGACGAATATCGGTTGGTTTCCGCCAAACGCTTGTGCGAAACAACGCATATAGAACGTCGATGCCAGTATTCGGATTCAAACGTTGAGTGAGGTCAACGACGATGCGCTCGCGCGTTTTGAAGCAATAGTCCGTCCTCCACCGCTCTCATCAATGCGACGCTACAAAGCTGCGCTACAAATACGAGGTGCACTCACAAGGGTTCGTCGTCAGAAGTTCGAACACTTCCTCAAATAGGTCGCGGTGAATAACGATGGCAAAGTGGTCGGAGTGCTGTGCCTTCTGCCGATTGTCGGCAATCGCTTACTTGCGGCTCCATTTCATGCCACTAGTCAGGTTTGCTTGACTTCGAGGATGAAGTAAAGGCAGGACGCTGCTAGAAGCCTCCTTCAAGGCACCCTCATGGCTGCATCACATTTCTACTCTTTCAAAAGTGTCACCCTGAACACACCTAGGAGCAATTCAGGCAAGCATTGGTTTTTTAACGTCCGATTATTTCAGCGGCACTTGACGTCTTCAAAGAGTTTCTTCTCTCTAACAGTTTTCAACCTAGCGGCTTTGGCAAGCTTCAGTTCAACAAGGCTTGTCAAATCTTGTTGCAACCAGTTTTCGTCCTATTTCAGAAGGCAATCCCTCTTCGACTCGATTTAGTATACAGCTGCTTGTCAAGTGGCGGCATACATTTCATCTAATCGAGAGAGCGGCGCGTTGCAACTGAAAATAAAATGCTTGAATAGTTGTGGTCATGCAGTATCACGCTTCTTTGAAAGTTCATGCCCAAAAACGAGTAAATATGTTTTTTAACCTCGAAAACAAAAAATGATCACTGTAATGGCAATGTTAACAACGAGGAGAACGACCATCAGAATAATGTCGATACAGGAGAAGATTCGTTGCCATTGGATGCGACGCCTCTCTGACTGAAAAAGAAACAGAATTATTTCAGAAGCACTAACGTACCGCATCTTGTTCATCCAAGCGATTGCGAATTTCACGCAAGTTCTCTAGGATGCGGCTCAACTCGCTTGTGTTGGACATCTTGAGCGACAGCGCGGAAGAGGCTGGCTGGATTTTCCGTTCATTAGAAGGGACGCGCGTGAGTCGGCAGAGCCATTTGGGTGGTTCGCTGTCCAGATAGAGAGCACGCTCATGAACGAAAATGATCAGAGTGGCTAGCAGTGTAGCCACGGTACACACAATCATTTCAGCAAGAATGTACTTTCCTGAAAATTCGAAGTTAGCGCAGCGCTAAATGTTAACCCATTATTGGAAGGCCGGCTGAGCTCTTTGGCATTTGGTCCGTGACAACATCAAGAATAACGGCCATCGTGAGCAGCGTGGTCAAGCCAAAGGTCACCTTCGAGCTCATTGTTGAGTCTTATGGCCTCTAACCTTCTCTTCTCGCTCTCCCGAGCAAGACTGTGGCGTAAAAAGGCCAACAATCGAAACGGTGATGATGATAAATGTGGGAAGAATCAAAACGTTGATGTAGTAAGTTGCCTTTCGACGAATGTTCTGAAGACATACCTGACAAACATATTGTTTTACCAGTGTAAACACCAACTCCTCGAAGACGTCCAACCCGCCTTCGGTATTCGAATACTCTTGCGTCTTTTTTGTGCCGTTGAACGACAGCATGGTCCATTCCGAGTTGTCCTTTTGCATTGTGAGCAAAGTCGTTCGCTTACATTGTAAGCAGTAGGATCAGGATTTGCGAAGGACGAAATCTCGTAGGAGACCTCGTCCGCTTCATAGCTGTACGAGCCGTAGCGAATCTTGCAGCTTTGCTCATCGAATGGGAAGTTCAACATTTTTAGCGGACATCTAATTTCGACCAGCTGAAAGATGCTATTTTTTCCTTCGATTAGTCAAACCTTCTGTCCGCCGGCCAAAACTGTGCCATCGGGTATAATCATGACGTTTGGAACAAATGGCTCTTCAATCTTAAGGCTGGATTTGAAGCGCAAATTTATACGTCAGTTCTAAAACCTGTTCAAGAAGACGCCATCAGGCTGCCAAACGGAATCCCTGGGGACGATTAGTTTTCGGATTCCCGACCACTCTTCCGGTTTCCACTGTAGACGCGCATCTTGCCAACTCTATAGAAGTCAGCTAGCAGAGGCAGAACAAAAACAAACTGTCGAGACGGTCAGAAGGAGCTTGATCTTTTCCTTCGCGTTATTCTGCAATCTTTTTGGTTGTAAGAGATTTCAAAGAAACTCACCACTTCAACAAAACCAAAAGTTCAAAGAAACTCACCACTTCAACAAAACTTTCAATCCAAAACGACAAAGAAACGTTTATCGGTTTCGGGCTCGACGGCTTTATTTTCGTATTGAGGTTTGAGAGGAGCTTTTCATAAAGTGCCTCCTCGGAGTTTCCTGAAAACGCGCACGGAAACAAAATCTCTAATTTTCAAGCTCAAAGACATTACCGCTTTCATTCACTTGCTGAAGGCTAGAACGAATGCACAGCAGAAGGACGATGGGACCGAGGCGAAAGAGGGTCATTTCGAGAAGAGACTAACTGCTGAAGTTGTCTTGGTGGGCGAAAGAGTCAGACGCGTTTTACCCTTGAAACTGATGAAAAGGTCGTGAGCGAAATTGATTTTTTTGCAGTCCACTACGCCCTTTTCTCAGCGGGAAGAAAAGGAACGTCTGACAATTTCAGTCAAGAACTTAACCAATCCAAAGCATATGATGAACGATGGCTTCAGGCGTTGTCTCAAATTTAAAGGCATCGTTTTATCTAGTTTTGAGAGCGATGTAGAACAACTCTTTACATAAGCAAGAATCGTGGATGGCTTGCCTAAGGAAGAGACTTCTTGGCGTTCATGACGAGACTGGCGATCGTGTACTGGAGGCGTGATGCAACTTTCGGCTGCTTTCGTCGCATGGCTTTTAGATCCGCCGCGATGCTAGCAGCAAACTCGTCAATCGGATCCACGAGAATCATGCCTGAAATAGCTCTTTCCTTCTTTCTCACAGTACCTGAGGTCGATATTGAGCGATGCGGCTGAATTCGCTGCTCCAAAGCGGCTTGAAGCATGCGTTTTATGTCATCGTGAAGCGAAGCCGTCGACGGTTCTGCGTTCTAAACCTCAAGAAGGACTGAAAAGAAGCCTTGATAACAGACCTCGCGACCCATACTTGTAAGGCTCTCGTTCAAGGCGGCCACCGCTGATGTCGATGGCTGCATCGAGGGCGCGAATCTAACGAGCTATAGCGCCCACGTCGAGGATGAGCAATAACTGATGCCGGGCTGCCCGACTTTAGAAACGACCAAATCGCTTGCACAGCCGTCACGGAGGCGAGGGGCGATTGCGCTTGGCGTAAAACAAAAAGGACTCGGCGACTGTGTAAATGGCGACGCCCCACGCAGTCAGTCAGCCAGCCCGCACAGCAAACCGAACATCTCGACGTGATCTCCCTTTCCTCACGGTTTATGTCACCGCTTGACACACGTTTGAAACATTGGCAGGCATTTCAACATCGACGCTTGTGGAGCGCCATCGAAAGCCCAGTTTCGCGAGGATGAACCGTCGATATGGGTGATAGAAGTACAGAGAGACCAGGGCGTTGAAGACCGGCACGTAGACGAAGAAGCACGGCGTGATGAAGACAAACCAGCCACCGTGTGAGCCGTTTAGCAGCATCATCACAAGAACGCAAATCGGAATGATGGCAATTAAGGGACCCATCGCCTAAAACGCAGCTCATTTGAGGACTGTGAATCAGAGACCTGAGTAACGAGTCCACGTGACAAATTCATGTGCATCCTCTGGGTTCGCAGAGAGAACGTGTGCTGGTTCGACTTGAAGTAGTAGAGGATCCGAAGAGCGCAAAAGGCAGTCAATATGTATGCAATTGCGATTTCCGTCATTACAAGCAAAAAGATGGACAGCATACTAAGTCGCGTCTGTTGTTGATGTGTGTGACTCATGGAAATTCAACAAATCACAAACCAGAGGGCCGCCATAACCGATGAGTTGACCCAGCCGGGTGCCGGCGCTCGCTTCGAGCTCCGCGCGCTGCTCTTCCCGAACGGCATCATTGAGGATGAAAAACGGCACCGGCGAATTGAAGACGAGAATTGTGATGGTGATTCCAGCCGCGAGACGGCCTTGCGCCCGTTTTGGGCAATTACTTGAAACAGTCGTTCACTCCTACATAGAACACCTCTTACCGGACCAAGACAAAGTATCGGAAAACATAAGTTGACGGAACAATGAGGTAAATGAAACACGTGACAAGACCGTAGAGGACGAATATCGACATAGCGAAGCCATAGGGCAGCTGAGTTATAGGACCGTTGGCCAGGAGGTAAGGCGAATAGTTGTGTACGACATAGAACTGAATGAGACTCCATGTGAAACGAAACAATCGTACCGCCTGAGTGAACATGCTGAGTGTTGAATTAGTCGCGTCAATGGCAGCGTTTGCAATGAGGAAAAAGCGATAAGTTTGCCACTTCTTCGTCGAGTAACTCGAGTAGGCGTACAGAAGGGCAACGTTAAGGGCCTGGAATCGAACGTGAACGCGAAGCTTAAGAAATACTCACCACCGAAATCATGCCGACAACAAAGTCGTTCCAAGCAGCAAAAGTTACCACTCGAGCGTCTAGCGGTTTCATGGCAGTGAAATTCATGGTCTTGCTCGGCAGATCTGCGGAACTCTGAAGGGCGGCGATGCGCTTTTTCTCAGGCAAAAAACATGTACTCACCGAGCTGCGAGCAAAATATGCGTGGAGGAAACGTAGCTAGTATTTACCGCCGGGACTACGAACGCATACGAATGAAGGCAATTCCGAGATGCGTGGTGGCAAAGAGGGGCAAAGGAAATAAATGGAAGGTCTCACACAGCTCGCAGACGGCCACTAGAGTCGATAATTGAATACCGACATTACTCATAAGAAACAGTCAAACTTTCAGTCCAGTGAGGCCTAGCTGCAAGCAGCTGGAAAACATTAGACGGTGCACTCCCACGAGAACTAAACCACCGACTGACTTGAGAATATCCCAAACATGGTTGTCGTTGAAGGAAAAGCCTTGCGGCTCAGACTGATGTGAGAATCGTTATTGGCGGCAAGCCGCAAATAAGTGTCAAGAAAATCCACTTAAGTCGGCCATTACGAGTACTAGTCGCCCCGCTCGGGTGCCCATTTAGATCAAGCACAGATTTGCACCTGAAGTGTGTTGCGTGCTCTGAGCTGATCGACGATCTCTTCATCGCACGTCTCCATTGAATGTTGATTTTGCTCTCGATTGTCTGACTTGAAGCAAGCAGAAATTGCATCAGTCTCTGGCTTTTGTGACCACCTCAATAAGCAACGAAAGCGCGGTGCAATGTATCATGATGAAGAGCATCAACACTTTTCTATACATACATGGGCACTTTCTCGGCTCTCATGGGATTCCAAAATCCGTCACTGTGAAGGTGTTTTCGGCTTCAGCTCTAGAAATATCTATTTCAAGTGATCCTGCAAACAAAGCATTTTACAACATCAATTAGCATACTTTGCTTCAGGTCTCTAGTGGTAGGCCGTGCATGCCACTCTATTTTGCTCTCTCACCTCTCTTTTCGCGTCATCATCGGGCATGCGCTAGACCGGCACTTGAAGCTCTTGCCCATCGACGACGCGACGGAAATTTGTCGAGAGCAGTTGCAGTTTGTGACCATGTTTCACCTTAAATAGGAGCAGGGATGACGCTGCTTTACCAATGCAGTCTGCTTGCCTTCTACTACTTGTCCTCGCCACTATCGCCAATGCTCAGCTTTGTAAGACTCAAATTACTTCCATTCAGTATTCTTCAGTGCAAATGCTGATGGGCGGAGGGGCTGCTAGTCCGGGCGGATATGCCGGCTACTCATCGAGCGGTTACAGCCCCATGTCTGGTGGCATTGGCAGCAGACTCTTCAGTGGCGGCGGCGGTGGTGGTGGACAGCTTCAACAAATGGTCGTCCAGCAAATGAGACAGCGCATCGGCCAACGTCTCATGCAGGCTGCCCAACAGCTCATGTCCGGTCAGAGCCCGATGGGCTATGGTGGCATGGCCTCTGGCGGTTATGGATCTGGATCTGGCTCACGGTTGCTGTCGATGCTTGGTTAAATTTCATGCGAAACCACGTATTTATTGCTAACTCGCCACGTTGATGAGTGAAAATAAAACACGAGATTTCACGTTGCATGCAAAGCTTAGCAAATCAATGCGAAAAGAAGCTGAACGAATGACGTTGTTAGGAAAACAACTTTCGGCTCTGCAATCGGTTGTCAAAGAGCAATCTTCGGCTCAAGCGACAAAGTTGCCGGTTCTATAGAGGCGAGGATCACCGTTGTGAAGGTATTCAGGTCTTTGCGGCCTTTTTCTCTTGTTTTAGTGCGTTGGGTGCAAATTGCAATTCACAACAGCACTGTCACAGACCACGAGTACCCAAGGTGCACCTCTCGGAACGTCAGCAGTGAAAAACGGAACAGAAACTTCGCACTCCAGTACCGTCAAAAACGAAGGCGATTGAACAATTTTATGAAGATTGCGGGCCGTAACGGATTTTCCAGTTGTTCGCTTCTGACTCAAGACTCGCAAGAATTGCCTCAGTGACAGAATGACCTTTTGACTCCAAGATTCAAATGGCACCGGCAGAAAAAGGCACAAAGACCAAGAAAGCATGCGTGACGTATCTGAGAGCAGCTCTTTCTATACAGCACCCATAACGAGTTCAGTGAGTTCAGTGCTTAACGAATAACCGCTTGCTTTGCTTCGGTTATGTCATCGAGACAGACAATCAGGATCAAGCGCTTCTGCAGAACGACCAACGCTCTGCTAACCAAGAGCCATGCGCTTGCTATCTATTTGAGTTGCGGAGCAGGCGGCCAACGCGTGAATAGCGGAGTTCTAGTCTTATCAAACAAGCGGCTTCCATCGTGGGCTACACTGCAGCCTTCACGCGCCCTCGGCGAGTCCTTGGCGGGAGAGGACGCCCTCTAAAACGAACCGATAAACTCTTGCGAAATCGCTGTTTCAAAGTATAAATGGAGGCTCTGGCCAGCCCAGATAGGCATGCTCGGCAATGAGAACAACAGCTGATGTCTTTCCGAATCCATGTGCCATTAGCTGCATCTCATAAAAATACTTTTGATTGAAGTGGAAGAGAAGAGAAACAGTCTAGTTTATCAAGCCATCGCAAGCGCTTGTCTCGAAACGTGCTAGTGATTTGCGCGCTGCTTTCTCTAATATTTGTGCTATCCATTACTTATTGCTAGAAAGAGCGAAGGCAGGCCGCATGGCCTCGCTGGTGATCATCGGCCTCTACGCGGCCGTCCTCGTCATCGGCGCTTATTTCCTTCAACGGGCGTTGAAGTGGTTGAAATGGAGAAGCAAGGTGGTGAAGATCATTGAACCACTTCCCGGTCCTCCATCTATTCCAATCCTGGGTTGTGCGCATCTCTTCAAGTGGAACAGTGTTGGTATGTTTTGACATTTTCAGACACAAAATGCTCTAGAGTTTACTCATCAGATCGAAGAATGGGGTCGTGAATACGCCCTCGGTCATGTTGACGAATGCCTTGGCATGCTGAAGGTGTTTGTCGGACCGGTGCCGTTGGTCTTCTGCAGCTCTCATGAAAGTATTAAGGCAAGCAACTCTTCCCATGATTGAACGTTGCGTTCAGCCAATTCTTGAAAGCAACACGCTAATTTCGAAACCAGACCAATACGACATTATCAGTGACTGGATTGGCACTGGTTTACTAACAAGGTAGGTCCTCTACATAGTTTTTCTAATTTGACTAGTACAAACGAAAAGTGGTTCAAGCGAAGAAAGCTTCTCACTCCAGCCTTCCATTTCACAATCCTCCAAGGCTATGTAACGGTCTTTGCCAAGCAGGCCGATGTGAGTTCGGCGTGATTTCCATGCGATCCAATTCTAGGTCTTTGTGAAGCAACTCGGTGTCGAGTCTAATACGGACAATACATTCGATCTCTTCCCGTACATCAAACGATGTGCCTTGGATATTATTTGCGGTAAGCGTCTTCAGTTAAAAAACTCCCGAAGAGACGGCAATGGGTACGGAGATTGGCGCTCAGACCGGCGATAACAACGGCTATGTGAATGCCGTCGCTCGCATCAATTCGATCATTTGGGACTACCAACGGTTTTTTTGCCATCAATAAGAGACGTTTTCAGTTTCCCCTGGCTATGGCTGAAGCCGATTTGGTATTTGTCAGGAATTGGCTTTGAGTTCAACCGACTTGTGAAACTCACAAACGACTTCACACGGCGAGTCATTGCTGAGAGAAAAGCAAGCCTCGATGAACGCACAGCCAGCGCAAAATCCGACGGTGGCGAGCAGAAGCAGCGTCTCGCCTTTCTTGACATGCTTCTTCAAATGCAGGTTGATCTAGCTGACATTGACTGAAAGTCGTGAACAGAGAGAGAACCAGTTAAGCGATGAGGATATTCGCGAAGAAGTAGATACTTTTATGTTTGAAGGTGGGAAGTTCCACTGAAATCAAGTGTTTCAGGTCATGACACAACATCCAGCGCCATGGGCTTCTCTATCTGGTTCATTGGCGCAGACCCGGTGGTTCAAGAGAAAGTCCATGCCGAAGTCGACGAGATCTTTGGTTTGTGGCGAACTTGTAGTGCATAATGTTTGTTTAAGGGGACTCTGACCGTTTGCCTGACGCAGAGGACTTGAAGAGACTCGATTATTTGGAGATGTGTGTAAAGGAAGCACTACGTCTCATGCCTTCCGTGCCCTTCATCGCGCGTCGCATGTCGCATGATTTGAAAATCAGTTTGTGACATTCTGTCTCTCTTTCAAGTCGTTTTACGAATCAATGAATTCAATGTTTAGATGACCGTCTGACATTACCCGAAGGCATGACGGTTGTTTTGGCAACAATTGGGACTTCTCGTGATCCTCGGGTAAGACATAAAAACAAAAGCGAGAAAGAGACGCTTTCTGCAGATCTATGACAATCCGGACAATTTTAATCCAGACAATTTCTTGCCCGAGGCGCAGTCAAAACGCAATCCGTACACTTTTGTGCCCTTCTCGGCCGGCCCACGCAATTGCATCGGGCAAAAATTCGCCCTCTTCGAAGAGAAGATCGTCCTAAGCAGCTTTTTCCGGAAGTATCGAGTCGAGACAATGGAGCCGTGGCCGAACAATCGCCCGGTTCCCGAGATCATCCTCAAACCCAGCAATGGCTTCAAGGTTCGAGTTTTATCACGTTGAACTGACACCGTTTCAATTTAGGTGCGGATCTACTCCCGGCAATCCTAGGCTCCTCTCTTTATGTAGCGATCGAATAAATTGCACAAACGTTTTTCTGTACAAAAAAGGTATACAGACCAAGAATTCAACGATGGTGATGTCATGCCCTGCAAGAGCAAACTGGCAGCACAAGGGACAATCAAATTATTCCGCAGCATGTATTCTCGAAAGTTGGTTGAGAGTGGCGTTTCTTGGCAATCGTTCAACTACGTTGCCGCGTGCTCAGGTTCCGAATTCGATCTGCACTCTCTTCTTGGACAATTGTTTTGCTGACTAACGACTAATGACGTCCTTCCGCCTACGACATCGAGCTTGGGAAATTGGAATTGGCAAGAGCTTCGGACGGGATGGTCAGTCTGCGAACTGGCGTCTTTAAGAAGGGTCGCATGATTATGCGGCGAATTTCGCGTTGACAAAGCAAGATCACCACACTGAATGGTTTTGTCAGCAATGAATAACTTACGGATCCACCGACTGGACGAATTGCCAAGTAAAGGTGTAGAACCAGAAAGTCCACCACTTGTCCTCGTACATGTGGGCAAGGATGTTGAGCGAGAATGTCGCTATGTAGTTGAGGCAGTTTTGGGAAGCACTCTGAAGATGCGTTTGTTTCGGATAAGCATCAAACCTGCGTGAAGAAGATCACATTTTGACGTAGGCGTCGTCTAATTGTGTGGTCCGTCGTCTTCCCAATCACGGACTGAATATAGAATTTGAAAGCGGAAGGACTCGTTGAACCTTCGTCAGTAGAAAGACTTTTACTGCGGTCAAAGCATCAAGGACGATGACTATCCCTACTACGACAAGCGTCAGATACACGTAGAAAGCCGAGAATATCCACTAAATATAAGCGTGGACTCCGAACTAGCGCTCACTACCGAGTAGCAGCTGTCCGTAAAGGTCCACACATAAGTTGTGAAAACGAAATAAAACTGACAATCATCTAGAACAGAGGTAGTGACGAACAGGATTAACGTACAAATTTGGAAGATTACTGTTGAGATAACAGCTGCGCCCCAGACAAGAGCTAGCGAAACGAAGAGGCCGCCTTTGCCAAAGATCTAAAATGAGACAAAAACGTTTGCAATTGGTGAAGGAAGTGTTGCCTTCTTGTAATAAAGTGGGAAGTACACGGCGGTAAATCGATTTGAAGACATGGCTATCTGAATCGAGGTCTGTGCGCATTGTGTTTGTCGACCTGTACGAAAATGTAGGCTTTGAGTGCGAGCGTAACGATGACTCCCATGACAATACCAATCGTTTCCGTGATAATAAAGCGCTGACTGAACTGCAATGATCTTGATGCTACCGAAAGTGTACGTGAAGGTTGTCGGTGCTGCCCAGATGAGAAATCCCAACAATTGGAAGGCGTTTGAGAGGCAGCGCGAAACGCTAAGGTATCCAAAAGGATTCCTCATGCTATGCGAGCAGAAAACGAGAATTACAACCGATATGTTGAAGAATATTCCAAGGATCGCAGTCTAAAGATCGTTCATCTGACAAGTCTTAAGCTTCCTCACAACGAGCATGACGCTAGCAGCAAGAATGTCGCTTTCGGAGCTGATTGTAGCAACGGTGGTCGAGATGGAAATATCAGCCATTAGATGGAAACCGAACAATCACGCTCAAGTAGCGGAAGTATTGCAGGTAGTTTGTCGAAAGACTGCACCGCCGTCGCACCGATACTCTCACTTTCCTCTGCAGCTTCTTCCGTTCTCAGAATTTGGCCTTTGACTTCCTTGGCCGCGGCGGTTTATGCTATGCGATGCAATCTCGCGCCATTCACCGAATTACGGTGCCGCATACATGCCGAGGACACGACTCCGTGTGCTCATTTTATGCGCATGGTCACACTTCGCGACGAGGAGTACACGATCAAAAACCAAGGCATTTTGAACTGTGTCGTCGTCGAAAGCTCAACGATGCATATTGACGCGCGCGCTTCACCTAAAATGCGCGCAAATAGATCGTTGAGTTGTTTCGCAATCCCGGTTAACTTATCTGGTGGTCAACTTATCTGTCGCGGTCAACGACCCGCAGATCAGTCCCATACACCATTCGACTTATAATTAGTCCCGCGCTGTGACCAGGGGTGGGCGGGTAACGAATTTTCGTTTTTCCGTTTCAGATGGTTATGCAACGAAAACATTTTGCAGCTTCTGAAACACTGTGTCCCCACATTTCTTTTTTTTGGCTCGTCAGAAGGAAGACGATAATAGAAACTTTAGAGCAGACTGCAACACATCCGCCTTTCTTTCAATGCCCTTCAGTTGGCTGATTTTTCAAATAAGTCATCAATTATTCAGCAAGTTCACTAGGGCTTATGGCATCATTACATCTTTCTAATAAATGCATGCACTGGTCGAAGAGAAATACACATGTACAATATATACTGCAGGTGCAATTGATAAATTCGAATTTCACCTCAGAAGAAAAAGCCAACACACGTTGATTCTTGTCTGGTTCAGTGTTTTCTCATATTTCAAATGTATTCTGTGTCCTTTTAGAGCGAAAAGGCCATCTACGTTTTAGAACCACAAAGTGAAATTATTCACGTAAGTACCGAATTTGTTCGAGACATGCGCCTGTTTCGTTTGTTGATGTATTGCAGCTTCTCACACTGCAAATGGACGTCTCAAGAAAGAGCAATCTAGCAAGCGTTCAAGCTGAAGTTTGCCCTCTTTTCAATCGAGTTCCTCGAAAACGTGCTCTTGATGTGGAAGGTGAAAGCAAAACTAAATTCATGAATATTTCGTCTTCAATGCTGATGACCGAAAACGAGCGATCATGTTGAATCTTGCTTAGTTCCGACTTGCAAATGACGCACGGGGATAAAGCGGCTGCACGTATTACACCAAGCCCAAATCGTCATCCGATATGGCTTTGTGAAGTAGAGAACAGCCAGCGTCGCGGCAGGCGAATGCATCGCAAAAACCGGCACCGTCCAGTGATTTAATTCTAAACAACCTCCGCGTTTTGTCGAAGGAAAGACACGAAAACTCAAAACCACAATATACAAACTCACGTTGCAGATCTAGGCCAAAGCATAACGTTAGAAAAATTATGCTAACAGGAACGGCGAGAAGGCCCAGTGGTAGTGAAACCTACAACCGATAGTTCAATGTTTTGCGTTTACAAACTTGAATGATTAAGCAACGCAGAATGTAGACTTGACTCTGCATTGTATCAGTTCTCGACCTTCTTCTCAGACCGTCGTTAAGAGTACGGTATCTGAATAAAATAGCCGCAATCGTTTTGCGAATTTGTCCGCGAGGTTCGACGATGAAAAATGTCTCATAACTTACGTTGAAAAAGTTAGAAAGACGATTGCGGCAATAATGACAATAAAACAAACAATCGCGATGAAAATAACGAGTTGAAGGGCTGGATTGATTTCCCACAAATACACTTCGACGGAAGGCTCATCGAGAAGTTGGACTGCGTCGATTTCACCCTGAAATACATATGTATCTTCGCCAACATGCACGCTGTTTTTGAATGGTCAAAAGAGCTCTGCTGAAAAGATCTGCTGAAAAAAATTGTGGACGGTCACGAACGAGAACTGGAATAAGGCTAATCCGACCATTCACTCAAATGTTTCGACCTTTTGCGCAAGTCAATGACTTCGGGTTTTTTTACTGTGTAGAAAGTTGACGATGGTGATCCAAACCTTTGACATGAAGTACTCCTTTAGAGTCTCATGCGGAATTCGACCCGTGGACATGTAAACAAGAAGAGGCATAGGAAACACGTATATTCCGAAGATGATCCTCAGCTGCGTTTGAGCTTGAAACCTCCATCTTGAGTTGGGCATTTGCGCCACCTAAAGGTTTTCTTCTCACTCGAAATGACTTGTTGGAAACCTGAAAGCGCCAGTAGAAAATGAGAAACGCTGAGAACGTTTGGTACGCAATCAGAAGACCAAGTATCATCTGAAAGAACCGTTTTGTTCATGTCTAATGCATGTATTGGTGTTACCATTTGGGCATGCGAAGAGATTCCAAAAACACTCCAAAGCGGACCGGTTGTGTATCCGCCGAAGTATGGAAACAATACAACCGGGCACATAAGAAAATGCATGTAGCAGTCGAAGATGCAGCTCGTCAACTAAATCCCACGTGGAAAACGATGAAAAGTCTGGTCTCGGGGGCAAGCCATTAGTTTTCGCAATCAGTCTGCTCATCAACGTAGTCAAGCTTGTCAGTTAACACACGTTGCTAATGATTTAAGAATATAAAGCCTACGAACCGTGTAGTTGAGAAGAAACCAGCTGTATACACGCATCGACGCTGAACGCGTGACCATTAGATAAGTGGCGACAAAGTTGATAATGACGCTAAGGCCGGCCATAACCTTGGCAGCAGTCATCAGATGTAATGGAGCATCTAGCGTCACGCGGAGACTCATCGTTGCTGAAACAAGGGCGAGATTGCAAAACCAAAGTTTATCTGCGCCGAACGGGACTTTTGACATAATTTCGCTTGCGTCTGCAAAATAAAGCAAGACGATTTAATGCAGAAAATGCCGAAACAGAAAATATTATCATCATAGTTAGGTCACGAATGCTTCATTTGTCAATCGGCGACCGCTATCAGTATTGAAACAAAATTCTCAAACGATTTCAAAGAAAAGAGATTTAAATAGAGTCATTTTGACAGAAGCTTTGTTTCATTTAGCCTACGGAAACCGTTCACAGATGCACGAAAACATTATTCTATTGAATAAGATGCAGATGCGGGCAGATGTTTTTTTTTTCGTGTAACAGGGAAGTCATACAGAACACATTGCTCGACGGTCAATACAGTCTGAGGTGGTGTTCTTGAAATACCACTTTTTGCGGCTAGTGTCAGCTGCTTTACAGCATCAGAAGCAGTCTGTTCCCCAGCTGCTAAAGTTACATGTGGGCGGTTGTCGCTCGTTCAACCAGATCGTCTCAAATTCTGTCTAGAACTTTTTCGAGGACAGCGGCGACAGGTTGAATTTGAAGATCATCCTTGAGAGACAATTTCGAAAGGCCACAGAAGCCTGTTCACTCGAGACGATTGATCGCCTGAAGAAGCCGAACGTAGTGTGGAACTACTATGAGTCATAATGAAAGTCTTAGAAAAAGTTTGCAAATGAAGTCCGTTTTTTTTTCTAAGAACTTTATTCAAATGTAAGCTTTTGTTTGTAAATTTATTGTACCTTCAGGTCGATGCCATCGAATAAAACGTCGATGTCTTTTGTCAAATGAGTAATCAATCCTTAGTACTATATAAAGTACATCCCACCCTGACATCCTGACATTGTCGCATTTTTTTCTGTAGAGACGTCGTACGAGTCCAAAGTCAGTGTTAGTATAGGTAATCGAGGTCGTAGAGAAAGAATATGAAGTAAAAAGTGGGGGTCTAAAAGTCAAAAGTACGGTAACTTACTCCTCCCACCCTGACATCCTGACATTGTCGCATTTTTTTCTGTAGAGACGTCGTACGAGTCCAAAGTCAGTGTTTGTATAGGTAATCGAGGTCGTAGAGAAAGAATATGAAGTAAAAAGTGGGGGTCTAAAAGTCAAAAGTGGGGCAATACGAATTTACAAACAGACAATTTACAAATTTACAAACAGACAAGAAGATCTTCTAACAGTCTTCTGTTTTGGAAGCTTTTTCAATATCCTTTGCCAAGTCGACCAGCTTATAGAAATCGAATTCCCACCAGCAGCGGATTCGTTTTTTGATGTCGTCTTTGACGCCATTGTGAAACACGGCCAGCGCCATTCTTTGGCGCGTTGTGTCTTTGGCGTGCCGGAATGCGATTTGGCTCAACAATTCCACTTTGTCGGCGAAGTCGTGTACGGAGTAGTCTTGGTTGATATTGAGCAGCATGTCCATAGCTCGACTGCTCCTCAATTCGTCATCCGTTATAGACTCAAGCACGTCGATGAGGTCTTTCAGCGATTCCGTCTCCTCCTTCTTTGGGCCTCTTTCGTCGAACTTGCTCGAAGACATCTATGAAAACTTTTTTTCAAACATATAGATAGTAAGGATACCGTTGCAAAGATTTGGAGGATCACTTCGCGATACTTGTGCTCCTTTGAAAATGATTAAATCGCATTCCTTTGTAGTTGAATGTGAGCTTTTTTAACCCAATTCACAGTTTCCTTGTGTGAAGTATTATGTGTGTGACGTTTCGTCGAAGTGTGAATGTTTTGAGTGAAAACAGAGCGCCTAGGGCCATTATGCGTACACACCTTGACACAATTTCTACTGAGACGTCGTCAAAAGTCAACTCTTCGAGGTCGAAGATGAAGAATTTTTGTTTTATGCTTTAAACAGGGTTCGTGTTTAAGTTGATTGCATAATCGTAGAGAAAGACTATAAAGTAAAAAGCGGGGGTCTAAGAACTTAGCACTGAACATTAACTACGGCTTCTGAGTAGAAACCGAGGGACTTGAGCTATTGACTACGGCTAAGAACTTAGCACTGAACATTAACTACGGCTTCTGAGTAGAAACCGAGGGACTTGAGCTATTGACTACGGCTAAG
>JAQIXL010000488.1:0-30514 GCA_034700245.1 Poikilolaimus oxycercus | reverse complement strand
GGGAAGGAGGGAGAAATTCGCCGACCGGGCTAAAACTATGCCGCTTTTACGCTCCAGCGGAGCGGAGCGACGCTGGTTATTGAAATCTTCAGGAATGTCACTGTTTCCGGCAACGCCCACATATTCGAGCCGTGGACGCTGTTTACAATCCTTTATGTTTGCTTGTCTTGGATGCCTCTCTATGTCTTCATCTTCTATTGCCGTCGCCAAGTCTACAGACGATGGTCAACGGTCAATCTGAGTGAACATACGCGAGAAATGCATCGGCAGTTGATGAAAGTTGGTCTTTCTCGGTCTTTCAGAGTGTATTTTAACCCGATGTGAAGGCACTTTCTGAGAAGCCTCTAAAGTTTCAAGTTCTAAATGACAAACAAGTCGGGTTGAAGAACCAAAAAGGTGCATTTTGAGAATTGCAGGTGTTGTCGATACAAGCGCTGTTGCCGGGGTTCTGTGGCGGTGCTGTTCTGTCTTATGCCACTGGACAGCTTATTTATTCGCATCCCGTATTGGAGGAAATGACTTTTATTATTGTCGGCTTCATGCCGGCAATTGCGCCGTGGGTGACGATTTGCTTCTTCGCGCCATATCGACGATTCTGCGTTGGACTGAGGCGTGGACGCTATGCGGTCAGCGCCGTTACTGGACCAAAAGATTGGAATCAGAGAACGTCAAGAACTAGTGATACGATGTTTGCGACCAAAACACCGGAAGGGAGAACGAATCCGAGCAGTTGACAAGGAATTGAAGGTGTAGCTGAGAGTGAACGCATGATAAACCATGTCAAGAGTCCGTGCTGTAGCCTACGAACCACGAAGACTTTCCCTTCTTGCCGATTTGATGCCATGCTTGAAGCTTCTTTTCATACTCGAATGCACATTTCTGCTTTTGACTCCTAATGATGGCCAACTAGACGTGCCAAAGACCGGAGGCGAAGGTGGAAAGAGGCAGCCGTTTTCTCGCACCTGCGCTGCCAAAACGACTGGGGACGCGGCAATTAGTCCGCGGGTCTGGCGGGAAAATCGGGTCACATCGACGCTTTCTGGCTAATCGGTCGATTTCGAAATCTAGCCAAACCGAGCATCGAGATTTCGTCAGTGCTTTTGTTGTTCAAGAGCATTGCAAGCTGATTCGAACTGCTAAAGTCGCGTCCGATCGAAGCCCGTCAACCCCAGAGATTCAGCAAGCGGTGCAAGAGGCAACAGCCAAGAGGGGGATTATCCCCTGCTGCCCCCTTACGCTCTTTAGAGGAGTGAAAGAGGGAGACGCTCTGCAGCTGCGAGTATTCGGTTACCGCCCCAAGTCTATCTTAGTGCTCAGGGCGCCCGCTTCCATCGCCTCTTTTGTCTTTGTTTATACCAAGCACGAAGCTTCGTCTTCTCCCTCCACATGCCATATGTGTCGCCGGCCCCCTTCTTTGCCTCAAAATTGTGTTCGTCGGGACTTTCTGAGCTTCTTCTCGTTTTTTTCTTCAAAAGAGCGACAGTGGAAAATTCCACGTAGACTTTTTCAGCGATGCGAAGGAGTGGAAAAGAGGACCCGACGACACACGTTTGCACACCTGTAGACCTTCACTTCTCCTCCAGAGAGAGAGAGAGGGGCTCGTTGTTGCGGTTGTCGCTCTGTTGATGGCTTGTTGGGGCTTTTCCTTTCTCTTGCTATGGCATTTTGAAATCTCCATGTTCGTCGTGTTTGACAAGCCCTCTTTCCCCCCAGCTCCGTTGCTTCTTCTACTGCTTCCCCCCACATTATTTTTTGCGTTTTTTCCTTTTAGTAAGAAAAAAGTTGATCTTTTTGCCAATGGGGCCAAGTCGATACGTGCTAAGCCTTTCTCTTCCATCTTGGTGTTAATCCATCCAGCTCCTCCTCTTGCTTCTTCTCAACGACGGGAACACGTTCACTGCTCGCCGTCTAAATATTTCAGTGGCAATTTTAAAAGGGCAACATTTCAACTTGACGTGAGGGGGAACTCTTTGATCTGCGCTTTGACGAGGACCACAAGGGACCACCGCCGAGTCTAGACGGGGCTCTCTTCTCGGTCCCCATCTTTGACAGAGAGCTCGAAGAAAAACTGCCATCTGCAAGTGATTTCTTCGAGGATGCGCCGCAGAAGCGAGCGCGACCAAACGACTAGACGAACCAGGTCACTCGGCTGAAAGCCGATAGCGAGGCTAAAAGTTCTCTTCGAAAAGACTGAAGAGCTATTGTAGCAGGAGGCTAATGTGTTTTGGGTTGTCATGAATGCTCAAAAGCCGATAGATAACGGCATAATGGCTGGGCTACGGCTGGGTTGAGTAGATTCTTCACAGTCTGCTGCAAGCGGGATTGGTAAAGCCACGATTTTGCTAAAGCAGCCTTCACAATCGGCAATTTTCTGCTCTGACGCGCGAGTTCTTGCTGAACCCTAAAATTTCCGTCTTCAAAATGTCGGATTAATGGGGATGAAGGGAAATCGTCAATGTCTAACTCTTCAGTAGTCGAGACGTGTGTTTCAATGTGCTCACAAGCTGACGGCGACACTTTGTTTCGCAATGGGATGCTGTAGCGGAGATTTCCAAACCTTTTATGAATGTTTTCGAACGTATTTCGTCGACTCTCTTTCCTCGTTTTGTCATTATTTCCCAACGTGCTCTCGTCCGCAATGACCTTCTCTGTCTCCCGGCTATTCGATTCGCCTGCCTACAAATGCATGTGTTATGACGGATGCGTATCTCTCTGTCTGAGCGGAATGAAACTAATGGGTGCTCCTTGGTCAACGCTCGGTCAGTCGGTTCCTTTTTTCTAATGAGAACTGACAACGCGAGAAATGTTCAATTCTTTTATTTCGAAAACCGTGATACCCTCCGAGTTTCGCTGAAAGGAAGGAAAGGCTGGTGGAAAAGGCTGTCCGAGACCAACAACATGCATGCGTAAGCAGTGGCGCGTGCCCGGCGGCTCTCATAGCAGAAGAGGGAAGAGGAGGAGAGAAGAGGAGCCAAACGGCGCATGACACCGTTGTTCACGCCTTGTTTTGCTCCCGCTCGCACGTCTTTCCTCGACTTGGTCATCACCCCTTTCCCGTTTCGCACTAGGAACGCGCTAAAGGCTGCCGCCGAGGCTTTTCAAAACTGACCGTTTTCGATTAGAAAGTCTGCCTCTATCAATGCCATGCGCCAGATCGAGGCTTCCTTGCAATGACAATGTCTTTCATCTACGTTTCATCCATTTGAAAACGTCACAAAGTTTCTCTTGCGATGTTTCATGCTGCAGACGGATGTTGTAATCCTGTTAGTTTCTTCACGAAGTGAATACAAATTTGTGTGCGTTTCATTGCTGCTTCCGTTCGAAGGCGAAAAACGCACACCGCCTTCTTTCGTTTCCATCAATGTCTCGTTGCTTGGCCTTAACGCCACGACGCCCGTGGTCACACATTTTTCTTCTCACCGCGCCATGCTTGATTGGGTCTTAGAGGGTGAAAGGTTGAGACGAACGTAAGCAGCAGCCCCCCAGCGTCTCTCTCTCTCTAATTCTTCTTCCACTAACCCCCACGTCGAGAACCACCATCCCTCGTTCATTGATCACTTGTTCTGTTCCCTCTTCGCGTTTTGTCATGAAAATCGTAAAATCACAACAACGATGTACGGTCAGAGGCGCACAGAAGCACCCTCTTTTGAAATGAAGGAGAGGAAGGAAAACTCTTTGTCTGCCTTGGCACTTTTTCTTGTTTCGACGCCTCGTCGCGTGTTATGCTTTTTGCCTTTGAAAGACGCCAAGGTTGTGCTCTTCCGTCTCCTCCTTCTTTTCTCTAGTTTTTGCTCATTGAATAGAGATCAGGCATGTGAGTGATCGCTCGTGACAGACGATTGAATGGCATTGACGTTGAAGTGATGAGCACCATGCTGAGTCATGCACGTTGATCCGAGGCTGGCTCAGCAAGACTTGCAAATGTTTTGAAATATGTCGATGAGGGGGAGATTTCGAGAATTTCGTGATGAAATGCGGAAATAATCTGGTGGCAGCCCGTTTATTTAGCCGTTTGGGAGTCTGTAATTAACGAAATTGTCACGTAAGAGGGGGAAAGAGAGAATTCAGCCATAATCATCAATCAGTTTCTCTCGAACGGCACAGGGAAGTCGTCAGTCTTCGGCAAAGGAAAATCAGGTTATGGGTGTGGTTTCTCAAGGAGCGGCTCCAATACTTCTCTACCTACGGTTAATCATTGACTCATTAACGCAATCACACAATTCGGAACTTTGAAACTTATTTGTGCAACAACCGCTGGCGCTCCTTCATTTATGAAACTTTTGCCAAGTCGTCCGACTCAAACAGTAGTTGATGTGAAAGTCGATGTTTTTTCTACACCATGACAAGATCCGCGGAGTTGCAAACATATCTGATTCGTCTATACCGATCTAAGTGAAACACATCAAATTCCCTCTCCGAACCACTTCCTCATCCCCGTCGATCAGCCATCCTTCGCGCACTTTCTCCCAACCTCGGGGCAATAAATCGCCAACCGCGCGGGGCGGCGTCCATATGCGACGAAAGTTTTGCGGTCGACTCGGCCATCACCCAGCCCTCTTTCGCTCCGAGTCTTCACTCAGCCAGATGTGAGCCGGTACGAGGGTCGAGCATATTGCGACCCTTCCTCCTTCCAACTCTTTTCCTTCTCGACTCCTTTACCTCTTTGGCTCCCAGTTGGTCCCACTGTCATGAGTCTTCGATTCACAGACAGAAACTTCAACGAGGGACCGATTTCCACTCTTTAACTACGCTCTTTCAAGTTCTCGGATCGACCACGTAGTCTATAGTTATGCATGCCTGGTTGCTAACTCGATATGACACTCTTCGCGCGAAAATTGCCATGATGAAAGCAAAGATTACGGTAAGTTTCCGGCGGGGTGTTGTGGAGTTGTCGACGTTTTCGAGAGAAGAGAGTGGCTTTTGTGCTTTGGTTCGCCCTCAAAAGAGATCGTTTGGTTTTCGAGCTTTTCCATTTCAAATCAATCTGAAGCACTTCCCATTTCGACTCGTCTTTTTGGGCCCAAAAAGCGCGGCGAGCAAGGAGATGGAGCTTCTGGGCGGGGCATTTGCCTGCTTCTCTCGCTGCCCGTGCGCGCCGCAAGCCGTCCCAATCTCTCTCATCAACGCAGAGAGCGCGCCGGCGACGCCGCGGCGGTCAAGGCGGCCGCCCGCCTCGGCTCGCGTCTGTTTCAGGCTTCTGCGCTCTCTTCTCGCTTCTCTGTTGTCTAGCCGCACGCTAACCGTCTCGAGGTCGCAGTCATCTCTTCTTTTCTTCACTCTCTCGCGCAACGCAGACTGACTCAACCGCGCGGCGCGCCTCAACGGGAGGGTCGGGCCGATTACCGCGATGAGAGAGAGACAGCAGACCGTCCCCCCACCCATCCTCCGCCTCCTCCTCTTCTTCTTCAACCCGTCACCCCCAGTCCCACAAGTCCCTATTTCTCCATCCTCAACCCTTCTCCTCTGACCCCTCCAGGGTCTTTCGACTTTTCTTCGCGTTTTTGTTCAAAGGAGTACGGTAGTCACTTAGAGGAAATTGAGCGATTATCTCTTCGTCTTGCGCAAAAGAAAGAAGTCTGTGGGTAAAGATGTTTTACGAGCGTGTCCCAAAACGCCCTCCCGCGCGCACAACATTGTTTGACCAGCGGTATTTGAGGCGTCGTCGCATGTCGAGCGACTCGGTTTCGTTTGCGACAAATTAGGAAATGATTGCGAAAATATTTTGCTTCTGTGCCGTTTCTTTGCAAAATATCTACAACATGTTTTGAAATTCCTCGATTTCATGAAAGACTACGACTTCGAAAAGGTTTCACAAGTGCGCAAAGGGGGCCGTGTTTTTATGAAATCTCACTTGGCAAGTGTTCAAGGGTTGCCTGGAAAGAGGATGAGTCATCCCTGTCTTTTGAGGCGACCGCAAAGCTCTGGGGCTTGTTTCGATGGCGCTGCGCGGCTGCTGTGCCCTCCTCTGCCAATGGCTGGGAGGCGAGTCCCTTCTCGGACTATTGCGAAATTCTCCTCCTCTCAGCGGCTCATTTGTTTCTTCTTTCTTGCCTCTCGGGTCCTTTGGGTCGGCATATCGAGAATCTTCGAGAACTTTCCACAGCAAGCATTGCAAATCCATCATAGCCTTTCTGAGCTTGATTATAATGGGATATCTTTGAAGCTCATCTTTCTGAAAGAGACAGAAGTCGCCCGTGATAGCACTGAAATCTTGCAGGGCAAACTAAAACAATTCTCTGGAGCTTACATGACCATTCATCATTTCACTCTCTGTCTTTCGCTCTTGATCTTTCAATTGCGCACCTCATCACTCGCTGTTGTGAAACCTACCTTCTCCACACCCACGGTGGCCCAGAATAAAAGGCGGAACAGTCACCTCACCTAGACGACAACAGCAAAGGAGGGGAGGAGGCGCCGGGGTCTATGACTGTACGGGAGGAGTGTGGGTGTTTGCCTTCCTGGGCTCCCCCCAGCTCCAATGTCCCTTCTTTCGGCGGCTCGACGGTCGGTTGCGACATTCGAATGAACAGGGTGAGGAGGAGGAGTGAAGAAGAAGGAGAAGAAGGAGGTTGCGCGAGAAGAAGGCAGCACTGAGTGAGGAGGTCTTTTCTGTCGCGCACGCGAGGTTCGCTATAGTCCGTCTCCCTTTTTCCTCCTCCTCCTCCTTCGCTCTATTCAACAGGTCGAGCACCGTTTCTTCGTCTTTCACATCTTCTCAGACGCGCGGTTTTCTTGACAGTCTGTTCGTGTCTACTTTGGCGTTTTTCTGATAAGTTTTGTTGGTCTGGAATATTGACTCTGGTTCGGTTGCGACAATGATGAGGGCCAGGTGTTTGTAGGGCCAATCTCTTGTGTTTCTTGCCAATTGTTTGACAGCGATCAGTCATTCGATCTATTCCACGCGAGCCTTCAGTTTTCAAAAGCCAACACAAAACCTGAACGTGAAGTTTGTTCAACTTGCAAAACTCCGTGCAAAACACAGTCGTAATCCGGTCGTTTCTTTCCTTTTTCCCCATTCTGCCGCGCGACTTTTTCTCTGCCCGTAAAGCGTTTAGTCATGGTGGAGCAGAAAGTACCACCCCGGCATTGTTTGGAGAAGGGATTTCAAGCGAATTGGTGTTTACCACTTTTCGCTACTCGCCCAGAAGAGAGAGATTTCGAGGTTCCTGGTCTTCCTGCGTGAACCGTCCCTCGCCTCTTCTGGGGGTGTAGTCATGAAGGTCGAGGGGAAATTTCCAAATGTGTTCACCCCGGCTCGAGTGCGTCACAGAGATTTCGGATTTCCCAATCCGCTTTCGACCCTCTGACGCTGCTGGCTGCAGCTCTCTTAGCCGAGAAATGCAACCGCGTGATCGAATACGCGCTTCCTGGAGTGAGAAGATTTCTTTTTCGTATGTTGCAAGACAGTTTAGAACTTCGTCGGAAAAAAGCCATCGCTATTGGCTAGAGGGAAAACTGCCTTTTTCAGGCAACACTTGAAACATAATACTCTCACATTCCTCATTGAAGCTTTTCGGCCCCTCACTCCTTCGCCCGCCTCCCACTTCGTCTTCCACTCCAAACACCAGAAAACCAGTGGTCATTTTGCTCACCCTAACCATATTTCTCCTCGAGGGGCATTCAAGAGAGGAAGCCGGGCGGCCAAATGCGAGAGAAGGCTCGGTGTCCGGCGGCGACGAGGACGAATAGCCTTGAGGGGCTGCCAATGTGCGGGGACCCTCGATCGGCATTGTGTCCATGAGAAGAGAATGGGGATGCCTTGTCGGTGAGCTGAGACGAAGAGGGAGAGGGGGGGGGGGAGGAAGCGCCATCTGCTCGCATCTCTTTCTGTGCCCTTCACCCAAGAAAGCCAACATCACTACCATCTCCCTCTCTTCCCTCAGGCCACTCTCGAGACCACAGCGATCTTCCTTCTCTTCCATTGCCTCCTCCTCGTCCTCCATTCTAATTCATGCTTAAAAGGCTCTCCGTGTTGTGTGAGGAGAGGCTTCCGGAGCACCCGGTCTGACGCACGTTTTCGCTTTTCCGCGGCGCGGCGTGCGCGAAATGAGATACACACGCGAGCTTCCTCTTCTCTCTTTCATCGGTTTCTTTGTCTTCTCCCATGCCTCTTCTACGATATCAAATTCAGTGCTTTTTGAGAATGGAATACGTTTTTGAGCAACTGAAATAGTTAAACGGTGTCAATTGCACGTTCGCAAGTCCTCAACAAAAGAAGTTGTCTAACGCAAATTCCTTTTGAATCTACAGAAACCATATTGATTCTCCATATTTGCGGTCCGGAGCGCTCGAGTTAATGACTGCTTGTCGGACGCCTCGTTCGGGAGAGGGCGACGGCGCGGCTGGGCTTAATTCTATTGTGTTCGCCTTCTCGAGAGGAGGACGAGGAGGAGGATGGAGGGAGGCTCCATTTCGCCGCAATGACCCTATGTGCAAGAGAAGGCGATAGAAGGGAAGCGAAAGGACAAAGCTCGTCTCTTCCACTAGGCTTCCCTCTAGATGCCGAATTGGTCTTCCATCAACCGGAGAGCAGCCGTTCCCCCTCTTCTCAAGGCTTTTGACCGCTGGGCGCACCAGCTGAATATCGCCGCCACGATCATGAACAGATTGAGCAAGAGGGGAAGCGCGCGTTTGCTCTCTTTGTTGTCTGGAAGACTTTGATGAATTCACTCCAAAGACTACGAAACATTGCTTTGAATTAATCTCTAATGTCTTTTAACTATTGAGAAACATGCTTCGTTTTTTTGTTTTCATTCTCTTGAGCCTTCGTTGAATGCTTCCGAGTTTCATATCATTTCTTGGCATTTTCCTGTCACGTAACCGTTTTCAATGGCAATCAGAGAAGTCGCGAAGCCACGTTCGAATTTCAGTTTTCAGTCGCTGAAGCGTTGAAACTTCTACGAATTTCTCTAATTTGAAATCCACACCCTCAAGGGGAAGATTACTGTAACCTCGTGGGGCTCGATGGCCAGGCCTCCTCCTTCTCGCTGCACGCGCGCCCTAATCCCCACTCGTGGAGTAGCCTAATTCGCGATGTCTGATCGTGGCGCGAGTCTCTCTCTTCTCTCATCTCCCTTGACAGGTCCTTCTTCACCTTTCTTCCCTTCTTCTTCTCTCTGTTGCCTGTACTCGACCCTTGTCCTCTTCCTCTTGTTGAAGAGGAGACTCATGATCGATTGTCTGGACGTTTCCTGTCGCTGACCTGGCATATCCATAGCTCCCCTCCCCCCCCCTCTTCCGTGACTGTACTTAATAGAACGGCCGTTGGGGTCGGGTCACTGGCGATGCCGCCGCCGCCCAACCCGCCTCGTCTCGACTCTGACGAGGAGAACCAAGGACGCGACCAATTATCTATTTCGGCTATAGCGAGGCGATGCCCAGAGCCAAATCGTGGGTGCCCATGCGGCTGGAAGTGGACGAGGAAGTGGAGGGGTGAATGAGTTTGAAATGGGGTGCAGAGGAATGCTGAAGTGTGGATCGGTGGTGAAAAGATGTGTTTCTTCAACTGCTTATGAACACTGAGTTGAACAATTGCACTAGTATGTAGACCTTTCGACCTTCTGTCGTTTTCAAAATTTGGTTCAATGCGTTTCGACATCGTTCTATAATGATCTGCCCTTCAGTTTTGCAATCTTGTAGATGCAGCGATAGCTGATTACGTTCGCCAGTAATATCCACTCTGAACCTACTGTAAGGCGTCCTTTTTGTTGTTTTTTTTTCTCCATGCGGCCTGCTTCATAGTCTCTCCTCCCGCGCCTGCTTCCCTGATGATCACACAACAGGCCCGCCCAAAATACGGCAACAACGAGACGCACGTCGGCGTCGCCGTCTCCTCCTCCCCTTCCTCCTTCACCCGAAATGAGTGCGGCCGTAGACGAGAGAAGAGGGAAGAGAGATGGCTTTTTAGCACCATTCTCCTCCTCTCTGTCGTCTCTTTCGGTGTGGCCGCCTGGACTCGTCCGTCGTTGTGAATTTCCCCAGAGACACTCGACGCAGAGAAGGCGTTCCAAATGCTTGTGTCTCATTGCTCTGGTAGGCGCTTGGTCTGCGTGTCATGCACAGACGGAAGGGTTTCGTAATAGCCCCGACGGCTTGCCACAAACATATGCTAGAATCGAGACTATTCGAGAAGTCTCTCGGTTGGTGAACGGCTTTTGAGAGGACGTTTCTTCATAATCGCTTGAGAATAGTGTAAATTTAGTGTAAAGATGGCTTTTTTGACCGGAAACAAGGGGTGAATAGGACGGTCGATGAGTCGGCGGAGAGGAGACCGGGGGAGAAGGAGGAGACGACCCAGCCGGAAGACGGCATGAGGTGGACACCGCCTCGCCCCGACGAGGAATGAAGAAAAGGAAGGAGAAAAGAGGAGAGGAAGAAGAAGAAGGCGAAGAGATGGCTATCGCTTGCGGGATGACCTCCGCCCCTGGTCGGCCGCCGCGGCTGCCGGCGCGCCCGGACACCTCGCGACACCCACCATGGACCTCGCGCGGTTCTCTGCTCGTTTCGAACTTGAACTTTTATTGTAAGGGAAATTGGGTGCGTTGATGGGATATGATTTGGTAGCAGCACTTGAATTTAGAGTCGCTGAAAGCCTCATTCGGGCGCAGATTCGGGATGGATTGTTTTCTACAAGCATGTTTCACTTTACTAGCTTCCCCTTTGATTTTCCTCGCGGTCAGTCCCGCATTTGCTCCTTTTTGTTCCAAACTCTTTGAGATGGCCCATGTCAAGAATCTCTCTTTGCCGTTCAACCGTCATCGTGAGAATGACGATCCGCGCAGGTTCCCAGGGGTTCCCACACCATTCTCGCCCGACGACGACGCTTCTCAAAAGGCAAGAGATCGCCCTTTTGGTCGCCTCACCCAGGGCCAGAGGAGGTCCATTCTGAGGCTGTCGCCCTCGCCTCTCTTTCTTCGTCTTCCTCGTCTTTCTCTGCCTGTCATGATCGCGTCCTCGCCCGTCCCCTGCGTGTCCTCAGCCTCCGCCTCGACTCTGGGCAATGCCCTTTTTCAGCTCGCCCTCGCGCACTCCTCCCACCGAAGATGCGAACTCGTCGCCTTCATTTTTCACTCTGCAACCTTCGCCAACTCCTCTTTCTTCAACTTCTCACTCTTCCTTTTTCGCCTTTCAAAGCGAAGAGATTGTTGTCGATGTTCTCACTTTCTGCAAAAGTTACCAGTTCTAAGAGTTCCAGTCAGTGGAGTGAACACTTCCTTTCCTTTGAGGCGCTAATTGTTCTGCTCGCTCGTCTAGTCGAGTTCGTTTCAAAGAATTCACTTTTTTAAAGTGGGCCGTTTGATGATCCGTGTTGGGCATTGTGTCTATCTTTGTCCAGCTTCGATCTTCTGAAATCGAATCCAAACTGTAGACGCTTGCTCTCGTCTTGGCGTTGTCTCATTTAGGCAAGCTTACGCGAGAGAGGCGAACGGCCCCTGACCCATTGTTTACCGGCTCCCCGCGAAGGCAGCCCCCCGAGGGGGAGGAGGAGGAGGGAAGGCCGAGAGAGGCTAATAGCGACACAGGTTATTAAGCACGAGCTGGCCGGCGAGGCGACTTACGGTGCCGTGGCGCCCGGCGGCGCCGCCGAGGGGCTTCAAGAGACGCGCGTTGCCCTCCTCCTTCCTCTTGTGCAAACCCAGACCGCCCACCGAGACTTTCGTACTCGTCGTCTTCAGCTTGCCTCGTCTTGCGTTTGCGGTAAAGTGCCTTGTGAGCATACTTGGCTTGACGCCAAAGGCAGTGACTTTCTCGTGGATTTAAAATACGGATGGCTTTTGAAAAGAACAGTTCAGAGTAGACATTCAGGTCTAAGTTGCCTATGTTTCTACGACTAAACTCTAAAAGTCTCTGTGCACAGTGTTCATTCTTTCCACTTCACGAATTCGGCCGTTCTGTCAAATGCATTCGACAATCTCAGTCTGTTTCTGCAGGAGTGTGAATTCCATTCCTATGTTTCTAGCTAACCTTTTCAATGTTTTCATGCCCTTTAGCGTTTGAGTCAAGGTAAATTCCAGAAAAGCTCTTCTCGAGATGCTTCTCTTTTCTGGCAAGACCGTGTCGGTCTTGTTTTCGTTACGTCTCTTTTCATCGCGCGTCATATTTTGACTGGCCACAACCGATGCCGCCGCGGCAGACCTTCGGGTTAACGTTCGGAAATGGAAATGTTTTTCCTCTCTCGCACTCTCACACGTTTCCGTTTGAAATCGTCAGAAGCGGGGTGTTTTCCAGAAGAGGTGAGAGTGGTCGAAGACGAAAAAGGCGCACGCTCAATGAATTATTCCTTTGCGAAGTGAAAGCGAGCGCGTGCGACGACCCCTGCGACTTTTGCACTCTTTTTGCACGCCGTGAACTTGGCTCGCATCCAGCCTCCCTTTCAACGTTTTCCCCCTGTCTCTTTTACAGTTGAGAAGCATTAAGTCTTGGATTCTTGCCCTTGAGCCTGACTGAAGGTTCTCGAAGCTTGGGGATGGGGAGAAGAAGGGAGAAAGGGGAAGGGATGAGAGAGAAACATGCAAAATGTTTTCGCTGCACGGTTCGACGCGCGTTTTGACCAGCGGCGGGGGGAGAGGGAGGAGGACGATTTCAAGGCGATAAGACCCACGGTCGGCGGTACAAAGTCGTCGTTTCTCGTCCTTTCGACATGGGAGAGAATTGCAGAAGAGCCTCGACAGTTTCCTGTTTCATCGTATTCTAGCAGGAGGGAGGAGAGGGAGGGGGAGCATGACAATTTTGGTCGGATTAGATGGGTGCATTATGGTGTTGGTTTGTGTTGTGTTGCGGACAATTGTGAAAAGAACTTGTCAACATGAAATGTTTCAGTGTCTTCGGTGGTGAAGAATTTTTGATTTATTGTGTTTCAATCTGCTTGGGTTAGTCTCTGCCTTCATCTACGGCGCTTTGTGGCGCTTCTTCACAAACTACGTTTTGTCTATGTTTCGATTCATTATCAAAAGCCTTGAAGCGTTTACTTTTCAATACCTGCTGTTGCCGCTTTGGTCTCTCAATTCGCACTCTCCATCGACGTGACCTCAACGAACCAAGTGGAGACGCGCTGTGTTAGGTAAAAGCGGCACATCTCTTCACTCACAGTCTCCTCCCCTCTCTTTCTCTCTCCTGCTCAAACAATCATCATCATTCGTAGACGGCGCCGCCTCTTCCCTTTCCCCGTGTCGGACCTTCTCCTCCTCCTCTTCTTCGGCCCTACCACAGAGGGACAGAGGCCCGCGTGTGAACAAAAATGCCTTTTCGGGGCGCGCGCCGCGTCTCGTGCGGGTTTTCACGCGCGTCTCGCATGAAAACGCGTCAAACAATACCGCAGACGCGCGATGGTGCCAAAAGTTGTGCTGGTCACGGGAGGAGGTACAATTTCTCTCTCAAAAGACGTTGGAATCTGTTCAGTTTCAGGGCTGGTAAAAGTTGGACGGCCAGAAAGTTTGTACATTCGATCCAGCTTTTAGTCTCAAGAGTACTTCATTGAGCAGTACCAACCATCTGATCAAGCGCACATTTCAAGTGCCGTGTTTTGAGTTTTTCTGTTTACTCTCCCTCCATCTCTCCACCAATCACACGCGCCATCTGTTTCCGCATGAACCTGCGTGGATTTCACTTCTTCGTCATTGAGTAATTGATCGTTGAGCCTCTTGGAGGTGATTGAACTAACCCCGGGCACCTCATCGCTTCGTCATGAACAAAATCAAGGCAAAGTAGAGGCGACAGGCGTGAGGGGTTGAGGGTGATTCAACCCCTCTCTCCTCTTGTCAATGACTATTCATTTCGAAAGCAAGGCCTGTACGCAGAGCGCGTGCGCTTATAAAAACTTCTCTTGTCCATTTCATTCCATTGACGTCTGTGTTATGTCGACTCAGCCGGGGCTGGATGACTCAAGGCCTTGGTGTTTCTTGCCTTCTCCTCCTTCTTTTTCTTCTTTCTGTCTGATCACCCGTGTTGATATCGCTTGTTGGCTGGCTTTTTAGCACAAAGACGATGTGGTTAGCGCCTTGGCAAACCGGTGAGGCTCGTTCGCACTTTGTGCAAAAAATGACAGTCTCTTAGCACTTTTGATAAGCTTCGAGGGAGCTGCATTTTCAATGATTTGCTTTCATTTTACTGCTCCTGTGGTTCCCTTGCCTAATCAGTAAAATGCCCGGCATTCAGCTGTTTCCCCTCATCAGTCGAGTAGTCTGTGTCTTGTTTTCGTCCTCTCTTCCTCTCCGTCAGTCCTCTGCAAGGGCGATGTGCAGGGCGGTGGAGCTCGCTCTCTCTCCGCGCAGGCCGTCGTTGACTCCGCCCACTTCTTTTCCGCCGGTGGCGCCGTGAGCTGCGCCGCCGCCGTCGCGTCGCCGCTTGCCTTCACGCGGTTTGTCGGTGGAGAAGCGAGCGGGAGAAGACGCCCGTTGGCCTTTCCTCGAGTGACTCATAAATGGCTAGCGAGAGACCCCTTCCGGGGCTGCCAGCTCATCTTCCACCCCTTGTCGACCGACACCCCGCCTTCTCCTCATACCCTCCCCTCCTCCTCCTTCTGTTGTCTTCAACACCCACATGTGGAGCCAGTCATACCATTCTGTCTGTTCAGTGGCGGGTCTTCATATGAGTTTCTCTTGTTGCTGATATTCGGTTCGCGCTTAAAGATGAACTGGTCGCGATCTTTCACTCCTTTCTTCATTTTCTAAAGAAACCTACTTACAGTTACCGCTACTCCCCCGAAGCCCTTCAGAGAGTCGAAATGGCCGACGTCGCGACTGAGAAGCCTCAGAACGAGAACGATCTCCCTCCGTCCAACCCTCCTCCGGATGTTCCCACTGGTGAGGAGCCCGCCAAGGAGAACGGCGCCAATGGAGCCACCACACCCGAGAAGCCGGCTGAGGCGAAGAAGGAGGTGAAGTCGAAGAAGCCGGCTAAGGAGCCCATTGATCCTCGCGTCGACCCCGTCGGATGGCTGAATGACCTCGCTCGACAGGCCACACACAAGGTAACGAGCAATTCTGTCCTGCGCCTTTAAACAAGCCTGTAGCCCCTCGTGCCATCTAGTCTCGCGCGTTTTCTAAGAAGACACCTCTTTGGGAAAGAAGGAAAAGGCAGCGGGCCGAGATGGTTATAATTATGTCGCTCTTGCCCTCCTCAGTTGCGTCTCGATTTGCGAGGAGAGGAAGCCCTCTCTCTCTTTGGATGACGCAATATATGCATCGGCCAAGGAGGCTGCTGGTCGTTGCTGCGACGGCGGCCGAGGTCGACGAGCTCGCGCCGGCAAAATTAGTCCAAGAAGGGGAGACCAAGGATGAGGACGGCCCGGACGGCTCAAAAGACCGACCGACCGACCACACTTCTTGGGGAGGGCATGCCAGGGGCATTGGAATCAATATCTTTGAAGAGGTGTTCCGACAAGAGTGGGACCTGTATGAGGGGGGAGAGGGGTCATAGAGTCCAGCTCCAAGTGAACTAGAGCGCGGAGGGAAACCAAAACTTCTCGCCCGACCCGACTACGCGGCACCATCCTCCTCTTCGCGAGCCGCGGGGTGAATCATGTTGGCGCCTCGGTGTTTTTTCTCTTAAGGCGCGCGAGAACGGAAGGCGCGTATCGCCGATGGGAGAAAGTGTGTCGATGGATGCCAGTGGAATGAATCATCAAGAGGGTCAACGAGACGGGAGCCCCTGATAGAAAAAAGTTTTATCTTTACTGATGGAGGACTTTCAGATCAACCATGTGGTCCTCGACTGGACCCAGAAGCTCGCCGTTCCCGATGAGTCGCAGCGTCAACCCCTCCCCGGAAAGAATGAGTTCGTCACCAAGAATCAGGTACTGCCACTTTGAAAGACAAAAAGCTTATGAATTGCAGTTCCTTGGATTCCTCCGCGATGGCACTCTTCTCGCCAAGCTCGCCAATGCCCTTCAGCCAGGAGCCGTCGAAACCGTAAGTTTCTAGCCAACTGGGTGAAGTTATATTTCAGGTCCATGAGGGTGACGCCGCGAAGGAGAAGGAGAACCAGGAGACCAACATCAATCAGTTCATCACCTTCGCCAAGGAGAAGATCGGGCTTCCGGAGGACAAGGTCTGCATTCGTGTTTCAGTGGCGTTGGGAAAGAAACGCAAAAAATTATAGCTAGTGAACCGTAGCTGCGGTGTGCATTCCAAATCGATCTCTCTCTTGCCAAATTCGTAAAACAAAGAACGCTCTCGACGCGCTCAAAATACTGCGCGAACGTGCCTCTTTCCTCGCCCGGATCTTTTTAGTAGGGGGTGGGAGTGGTCGGCACGAAAGCCCTGAAAGCTTTCTCCCCTCGTTCATTGCCCGAATAGGACGATGTGGCTGTTGTCGTGCGGCCTGTGCTTCTCCTTCTTCTCGCATCTCCCTCCTCCTCGCCTGCTTCGGAGCCATGCTCTCCCGCTACTAACGAAATTACACCGGACGCGCACCGAGCGCGACCGAGAGGCGACGTAGCGAAGAGGAGGAGGAGCAGCCGAGGAGGAGGCAGGCGACCAGCGACCAAAGCGACACGTCCCCGAGGGCTTGCTTGCCATCCGCGTCCCCCTCACCCCCAGCCCGCCCACTTCCCGCTCAGCTCACGCCACTAGAACAATGTGCACTTTTGGACTCGAGTTGGAGTTGCGAAACTTTTAAAGTCCGACAAGCACGAGGGAATGGCTCTGGGAGGTTTTGAGAACTGTATGGAGAGAATGAAACTGAGCCGAAAAATGCCAAGTGAGGCGACTGAACAGCATCAAGTGTGTTATTTCTAGAACTTTCTCAGCCGCAACACATTCTCTGGAAAGTCTTTGATGCATTGTAGCGCAGACAAAATGATTGTGGAAACTTTTCACTCCAACCTTGCAAAGAAGAAGGAAAGCGACAACAAGTTGTTGAGATGCACCCGTCCATGGCAAAAAGATCAAAAGCCGCCATATTCATCTCGTTCTATTGCTGCGCTCTTCTTTCCATTGCTCAAAAAACACTTGCCAAGTCGAGGAACCGAAGCACTCGTTGAAGGAGAGAAAATGAGAAGCCGCCTCAAACTACGCAACACACGCGCACGCGCGCATATTTCTACTCGTTTTTCGTTCTACGAGCGCGCGCGTGAGTTTTTGACCCCCGGGGAGAGAGAGGGGAAGAGGGGACGTAGTAAAGGCCTCGCGTGAGATAAATTGGGGACCGCTGCATACGCGAGTCTTTTTGCTGGAACAACAATATAGCTCGAAAACGACAAAAACAGCCCCAGCATACCTTACCTGGGCAATTACGAGAAGTCTCTCTCTCTCAGCTCTTCGAAGCACCTGTTTACGTGCATTGCGTACTCGCTTCCTGCTGCTGCGGCTGCGGCTGTGCCATATGGAAGAAATCGAACACTTCGCCCGTGTCGCACCCCGGGTTCCGCGAGGGGAAGGCTTTCTTTTCTCTTTGTCGACGTGCATTTCAGTCCGTGACTTGCAGAAAGAAGAGAGAGGGAGAGAGGGAAGGGAAGAGGGCGACTGGGGGCGAGGAGCGCATGCCAAAGCTATTGGGGCTTCACTGGAACAAAGAGCCGCTCTCTTTCACTTTAAAGGTCAAACATCGAGTTTTGGAGGGAGAGAGAAGTTTTGTGACTAAGTTTCAGAGGTTTTGTGTTTTGAGGCGTAGCCGGTTGGTGCGATCGTTGCTGGCTGGTGTACTAAAAAAATTTCTTGAACCTCTTCCGTGTCCCTCCCTGCAGGCGACATTTTATTTCCCCCCTCATTGTGTTCGAATTTCGCAAGAGCCTTTTGGGAACCCGGTGGTAGTCTTCTTGCAAGAGGGAGAGAGCGAAGAGGAGGAGAAGAGGGCCCACTGGCTAGTATCTAATGACTCGCCCTGCCTGCCTGCTCCTTCTCTTCTCTCTTCGGCCATTCCAATTTGGGGTCCTCCGAGACCGCCGAGCGGACGGCTTTTTAAGACCGCGCACGCTGCCGTCCCCTTCGTCGTCGTCCCATTGGCCATTGCCGGCGTAAGGCTTTGCGCTGAAGAGAGAAGAGGAGGCCCACGAAAACGGCACTGGAATACAAAACAAGGGAAGAGAAGGGAGCGAAATGCGCCTGGGGATGGGTTTGCCTATAAATAAGCGAGCAGGGAGAGGGTGAGGGGGACGAAGGCGAAAAGGTGCAAAGCAAAGAAGGAGAGATGAAATTCTTTGGCCAAGTTCCAAAGCCGCTTAGCACGCTTGAGGACGAGAGAGGGGACTTGTTTACTTGCTGAAATTTTGTGTGTGTGTTTGTCACATGAAAGAGAGCGAGAGCGAGAAGAAGAAGGATGACAGCAGAATGGGCAAAGTTCCCCGTCGCAGTTCCAGGGTGCACGTTCGTCGTTCAAAGCCCGCCTTGCAAATGGGCAAATGGGGAAGAGAGCAAAGAACGAAAACGATGAAATAAGGCCTTTTGCTCCGTGCTGCGTGCTTACTAAAACAAAAACAGCATTATCACGAGCGATGGTGAGGAGCGCCGACCGGGGTGATGTTTACGAGCCTTGAGGCGAGCCGCCAAGAGAGAGAAGGAGCACAATTATAGCTTGTTGTCCTGAAAAAGCGCACGTATAAAAGCGCAACAAGAGGTACAAATCATGGGAAAGTTTGAAGGATGAAGTTTGGAACTTTAAACACAGGAGAACACCCCAACTAGTGCACGCAGCAAGCTTCTTTCATAATAGTCGAACCGTGAAACACATCAATTTGATTTACTAGCGGAAAGTGCCTATTTGAAAAGATGTGCTTTCATACATTCCCAAAAACTACGGCCGAATAACGCCAACAATAAAAGCTATTCGCTTTCTCAAAGTTCCTGAAACACACTGTACAACTCTCTTTCGCTGTTCTCGACTCAAAACCCATTTCCTCCACTAGTGCCGCCGAGCCCCATGAACACCCAGACATTAGCCTTCTCTTCCCTTTTTTCCTCTTGTTGATGGCGGTTGTTCGATGGGCGCGAAGCTTAGTCCATTTACCCGAAGCGAGAGAAGCTCCTCATCGCCTCGCTTCTTCCTTCTTCTCGTTCTCTCCCCGCCAACAGCACGCTGAATATCCATTTCCCTCTTCTCTCCATCAGGACGAAGAAAAAGAGGAGAAAAGCCACCAGGCATCGGGGCGGCTAGTGGAGGGTGTCGAGGACGAAAAATGGCCACATCATTCAAGTCCCCTTCTGAGCTGAGGGTTGAGGGGTTTTCGCCGTTCGAAGCCAGCCTTCCCAAAGCCATTTTTTGTGTCGCCCACTGACTGGAAAGAGAACGAACGAAGGCGAAATGGCCGTTCGGTGCCCGTGCGTACCGCGCAATGAGGCAGAGAGAGCAGACTTGCGAGTGAAGAGACGAAATATGGGCAAAAACAGCAATAAAAAGCCGAGCTAAACGAATAAATCAAGGCGAAGATTTGTAGGTGTTCTCGGTGGAGGACCTGACGACCAAGGGCAAGGCCGGCTACAACAACGTCATCAACACCCTCGTCGCCATCGCTACTCAGGTGCGTTTTGGAGAAACTTACAGAAGAATGAGTTTTAGGCCAAGGAGAAATTCGACAAAGACGGTCTTGACTTCGAGTCGCTTACGCAGATCGCGCAGGTTGGTTTACTATTTTAACATTTTCTCGAGCTTTTGTGATCAATACGTTTCGTTACGGAAACTTTAGACAATTTGACTTTTCTTAGCAATTGTTCCATGTTTTGCCCCCTTTTAACTTCTAATGATCCTCATTTCAGTCCGTGCCCACGAACATCATCCAGGTCGTGCTGAACTTCTTCCGAAAAGCCCGCCCGCAGTCGGCGCCAAAGATCAAGGCTGAAGAGACCGAGGAGGCTCAGAAGGTGAGGAAGTCTCGAGATGATGAGCTTGGAACTTTCAGGTCGTTGCCGCTTCGACCAACGCCGCCACGACTGAGGCCGCCGCCGCTGTCCCGGCCACCACTGAAGTCGAGGAGGAAGTCGCCGTCAAGGTCGACGTCAGCGCTCCCGCTCCCGTCGCCGCCAACTAAGATGGTCAAGGAGGTTGGTTTCAAGTTCATTTGAATTGAGTCATGACTCACAATGGTGATTCACTGGGAGCCCATCGACCGAAAACTAAAAATAAGTCACTCGCAGAGAGTTCAAAGCACTACAAGTGTGCCGCTGCACTCACTCGGCATTGCGTGCATCTTCGGGGTCTTTTTCTGGAAGGCCCCCGCGCGGCGGCGAAGGGCCGTGGTCATCGGTCTCCTTCCGTATTCAGCGGCGAGCTCGAATGTGTCCTCTGGGGGCAAGGGTCTGGACTTGACATGAGAAGGAGGGAGAAGGAGGGAGAGGAAAGAAGGGGGAAACCCGACGAGGGCGATCGAGAACGAGCCGACCGAGTGGTCATCGCGCACGCTCTTGCCTTGCCCCTCGCTCCTCGCCGACGCTCGGCGTCCCGTCCGCCATGAATGCTAAATGTGCGCCCTCGTCGTGCCTCGTTCAATGCCCATTTCGCATTATTTCGAGAGCCCCCCGGACCCTTCGACACGCCTCGGGGTCGACGGGAAAAGCGGACTGGAGAAGAAAATGAACAAGGAGAGAATGGGGACCAGTGGGGAGGGTGTTTTTGTAATTTTGAAGAAGCCGCAGCATGGATTGTTTGAAATCATAACTTCAATGTTTAGAATGCCTTTGAAACCGATTCCTAATCAAGTGATTATAGGTATCGTCGAGGAACTAGCAAGAGCAAGCGAGAAGATGCTGACTGGTTCCTGGAGACTCGTCGGCATTTTCAACACTCTTCCTCGACTGCCCTTCTGATCATCCACCGCCTCTTCTACCCTTTTCATCCCGCCGTATTCCCTTTTCCAAACAATGTTTTTTTCATTGATTTGAGATGTTTCTTTTTGTCTTGAAATCCACCAATCATCGTCGGTCGAAATGTTTCTAGTGCGTCTCTCGTCCTTCCTCCTTCTTCGACTCTTTCTACAATCCAAAAATCCCAACTTTTTTCTCTCTTTAGCCTTCGAGATAGTGGCTGCAGAATTTGTTTTGCTTTTTTTGGTGTTGCGAAAATACGAGCTTTTTTTCGAAACTATCCACAGGCTGCTATCTCCCTCTTTGTTTTACTGTAAGTGGAATTTCACGGTGTTCCTCGCTCTCTCTTTTTACCTTCATGCAATTCCTCGCATCGATCTTCAAGTAGGACCACGCAATCCCTTCCAAAGTAGATTCTCCAGTCTGTCTTTTTAAACAGGAAATTCTTTGCAATTTCACTTTTTCCCACATGCTTCAGAAGCTGCCCCACGCACCGAATTGAGTTTTGGCTTGCAGGAAGAGTTTTGTGCGTAGAGCAGATTGTGAGATTGTTACAAAAGAAAAAACCGTCTCTTTTCTTTCTCCACAACGAGAATCCATAATATCCACTTCGTGACAAGAAAAGCGTAATGCCCCAGATGAAAGTCCTTTGGTCTTCTTCTCGTAGTTGCCTCATCAAAGAAGCGTTTTCGCACAAAAACAAAACCACAACTCCAAGAATGATCTTGTTCTGTCTCTCTCTTCTATTTTTTTTCTCTCGCGCGCATCTTCTCCAATTTTCACACTTTTTTGTACCTTTGCCACTTTTTGAACAAAAAATGTCTTGAACAAGCGATTGACTTTTTGTCTAATGGAACGGACATACATATTGAAGTTCTTCTTGTCTTCGGTTCTCAAAATGTTCTTTGAGGATCGTCACCGCTGCGATGGGGGCTTGGAAGGGAGAAATATGTTTTGCAAAAAAAAATTCGTGATTTAAAGTTGAAAAGCTTCCAAGCTCTCATCGTCCCGCTTGTTGTGAAATTGTTGGTTTACTTTTTCATCGTCCAGTTAATCTTGTCGATTTTCTACGCTCTCTTTCTCTCTCTTCAGTTCCAAGACGATTCCCTTAGTCTTCGACGTGCGAGACTTCTGAAGTCTCTTCGAGTCGGCTTTTGCTTTGAAAGGTCAAAATCGTCAACCGACCCACTTCTTCTCATAGCCGAGCTCGATAGCCGTCGAATCCTAAACAATGCAAGAATTATTCTCGTTTTGTCAGTTTTCGCGTCTCTGAGATTCCCCCTTCTCCGCGAGAATAAATTCATCTAAAGCAGCGGTTTTTGAAACACAAAATGTGCAGTTTTACAGTGAGTGGAATAAAAGGGGCAGAAATATGTTGACTTAAGATGACTATGTAGCTCATACAGTCACGCACGTATCCATTCAATTTAGATACACTCCGTTCCACACGGTATTTCAAATGAGCGGGCACAGTTTGTACTGCGGAATCGTTATAAAACAAATACTTTTCGCGTTTTTACTGCTTCGTTCTGCTGTTTTTCTGAAATGTTCCACCATAGAGTTGTAGAGCGTCCTCGAAAACCCCGGAATGATGAAAGAAAAACAAGCATTAGAGTCGAAATAATCTACTTGAAGCTTTTTTGAAATGTTCTAGTTTCAGTCATTTTCAAAAAAGCTTCAAGTCGATTATTTCGACTCTAATGCTTGTTTTTCTTTCATCATTCCGGGGTTTTCGAGGACGCTCTACAACTCTATGGTGAAACATTTTGAAAAAGTAGCAGAAAGAAGCAGTAAAAACGCGTAAGTATTTGTTCGGTATGATTCCACACTACAACCTGTGGGGAGCTCCTGGTGGAACAGACTGTACGAACGGAATGAAGAGACGTCCTAACGCTTAAATCTGTCCTTGATTATTTTTGAACAAACCACTGAGACTATTTTCTTTTCAACTGTTTTATAAAACATTTACCTTGAGGAAACAAGAGAAATCCCGATGCCATGCACAAAAACATTTTCTGAAGTTCTACTGCAGTGAAAGACTGATGTGAGGTTGAGTTGCTGTGTAGGTTCCCTTGAACCAGTGCGCGGAGGTTTTCCTGGCTCGTGAAAGGCCATTTTCTTTTCCTCCATTCGCATCAAAAGCTTTTCCATCGCTTGCTACCTGTTGCCTCAAGAAGGTCTCGCTTCGCTCGGTTTCGCTCGGCGCCGACTGCTGCGCGACTTCTCCAAGCGCTGGCTGATTTGATAACTGCTTGCAGGTCTACTGGTTCGCGCAAAAAGAACTCAAACGATCTTAACGAGGATATCAATCCCCCACAGCGAAAACAAAGTTCAAGTTTACAAGTTTTTATTCCTATGGATCAAGGTGGTAAGCCTGCTGGGCTCGGGGAAGACAGTGCTAATTACTGGTCGAAGTGCGAGAACTGCCCTCACATGAAACAAAGCCATCAAGTAGAGCCATCAAATCGCCATTCCATTTCAATCATGGGCGAAGCAGTTCTTGAGTTATTCCTCTCTAATTACACGGGCATCTATTTTAACACGCCGAAGACGCGTGACACGATTACCATGTGGTCGTTCAGAGACTTCTTTCGTCTTTGTCATCTGAATCGTCGCACTCGTGCAATAATCGTCGAATTTCTTCGCCAACTATCAGTGCGGCGGATCACTTTGAGCTGTGTCGTGGCAAGAAACGCGGAGAATCTTGGCAAATATTTCTACATCGACGGCCGAGCCAAGTGTTTCGACTTTACTTTGGCCTGCACGTTAAATACCTGCTGCGATGCGTTAGAATTGTTTTCAATTCTATTCGCTAGTCCGCTAGCTGGACTGTTCAATCGTCCTCTTCCGACAATCAGCGGTGACGTTCTTCTGCACGGAATGGACTTGAACACCGTAACCGAAATTCAAAGCGTACGCCTTTTGCCGTCTTCAACTCTAATGCGTATGTTTTCAGATGTTCCGGCAATTTTCACCAAATATTCTTTCTCTCAAAATTCAACTTGAGAAATTTGGCCGCGATGAACAACTCGCACTGGCTAACTTCCTTCGAGAATCCGTTCGTTGTCAGCAATTAACGTTTTCCTCATCAACCGTCGTCGAGAACATCGACACGTTTTGTCAACGACTACGCCGTCGTCGCCTTCATCTCAGTTTTAACGGCCTAAGCTCGCTGGCGTTGTTGAGCGTAGTCGGTCTTCGCTGCAAGTCACTGTCAGTTTACACAGCGTGTCCTATGGATGACGACGGCGCAACAACAAGGAATTATGGGAATGCCCGGGGCTTTATTCAAACTATTCTGGCTCTTACCGATCCTTTGCATGCCGAACGGTGGAGGGGCACTCGACAATTCTACTTTATTATTGATGAGATCTCAGAAGTTTTAACTTGCCTCAATTTCATGGAAAAGCGTTTTCCACACGCTGAAGCCAGAACAATTCACGATCGAACCCGTGAGGCGACCTTTCGTCGGCTGCGTCGTCGAGACGGTGAATATGCCTCGTTGACTATCAATCTTCCTCGAACAAGCGTTGTCTTTCAAAACGTCTACGATTTCGCACGCAGAAGCCCACCATTCCAAATCTGTGTAGATCACAATTTCTGATTTCTTCTGTTTCAGTTGCTTGAAGCGTAGAAGCACCAATAAATGCACGTCAAAGCAACTGGTAAAGAGTAGCAGAAGGTTTGCACACGCCTCACCCTGAACGTTTGGCAACATTCACATAAGATCGGACAGTTGAACCCGTGGTTGAGGTGCAGCGCGAATTAGTCCGATTTGAGTCATGAAGGATCGGCGTTGGTGTTGGGTTGGGGATTGTTTCTTGTGTTTTCTTCAATGCGAGCTTTTTTCGTACTTCCTCGCGAGGGTAATTCGGCTCTTGAAAGGATGTCTGTCTATCTCATTGTCAGGCACATTTCCTCCTTCGTTCTCGAATGTGGACTCGTTCATCACTGCTTTCTTGGATTATTATTGACGGCCCCAGCGTATATTTCCCATGAGGATTTGCTAATCCGAGCGGGCTTGCCGTTCGCAAATTCACAAGCTCCGCCTCTGATCGCGTAGTCATTTCTCTTTAGATTAGAGCCTTTCTCTTGCTCAGGATCTTTTCTCTGTTTTTATCTCATTCACGTTTAAAAATGCTTAATTTCCAGGTGTTCACACACGCTGGACATCGCGCACGATCGCATAGACGGATCGCCCATCATTCCAGTCTCTATGACGTCTGGAACTCTTACTATTTTGGAACTCACGTCGAAACTCACGAACTAAATCCTTCGACGTCGACCCCTTTCGATTGCTTCGATTTGGCCGACTTCCTTGATATCCTGAGGCCGACGAAAAAAAATGTTCCCACGCGCAACCATCTGCGCTTTGTGAGGCTTCTTCGCGATGCTGATCGCTCAATTCCCACCTCCGTCCTCTTTTCTTCCGACAGCTTCAACTGTTAGCATAGCTAATCGAGAAGCGGCTCGTTCACATGCTCAACAAGAAGAAGAAGTCCCCTTCGAGTCATCAAGAAGCCTCAAGAAGCTGTGCGTCAAGAAGCATCACTGTACAGTCAGCTTGTTTTTGCTAATTAGTGCTTATTGAAATGACTTCTTTTACTATTACAGCTCAAAGCGATGGCTGAGAGCCTAACAAAGCTCTCCTTACTTCAATTACCGTATTGCATCACAGTAATCATGAGAAACAAAAAGTGGGTCAAATTATTGAAGGTAAAGGGGCTTATCTTATTTTCTTTCACTAAACTTGTTGAATTTACGTCAAAATAAATCCTTTGTGAAGTGTTTACGGCATTGAGAGCTGTGGAAAGTGAATGACTCGCGGAGAAGAGCATGAGGAGAGGGAAAGCGCAGGCGCTACGAAGGAGGTGTTCACTATTCAAAGGTGCTAACAAGACCTCGTCGCATGAAGGAAAACAAGCCATCGAGGAGAGCGACGTTATCGAAGTTCTTTTCCATTGCAATAATGGGAGAGGTTGTTCTTGAAGTTTTTTTCGCCAATTACACGGCTTTCTATTTCTCCCCAGCGAGGAAGCGTGATCTCGTCGCAAATTGGTCCTTCAGAAACTTCTTTCGTCTTTGTCATCTAAATCACCGACTTCGTGCAGCAATCGTTGAATATCTTCAAAAAATGGCCGTGCGGCGTATCAGTTTGTGCTGCTACCTTGTACTTCCCTCCTACAGTTATCCGGCGTCTGTCTACGCGTACGGTCGCGCGAAGGCTTTCGAGTTCAATATTACCATCGCAAAAGAGACCTGTGAGGAAGCGCTAGAAGAAATTTCGCTTTTATTCACAAGTCCTTTAGCTGGGTTATTCAATCGTCCCATTGAAACAATCGGCGGCGATGTCGTATTGCACGGAATGGACTTAAACACGATTAACGAACTACGAAGGGTAAGCCTTCCTTTAATATAATACAAAAGATTTTTTCAGCTGTCCAAGCAATTCTCACCAAATATCCACTCTCTCCAATTCGCCTTTATGAAATTCGACCGTGATGAGCAACTCGCAGTGGCAGATTTCCTTCAGGATTCCGTTCGTTGTCTGAAAATTTCAGTTATCTCACATAGCGTCGTCGAGGACCTCGACGCTTTTCTTCAACGACTTCGTCGTCACCGCCTTCATATCAAATTTGAAGGTTTTAGTTCATCGGCATTGCTGAGCGTAGTCGATCTTCGATGCAAATCACTCTCAGTTCATACTGGATCCACAGCGGATCACGCGTCCGCAATCACCAAAGCATATGCCAATGCCCGTTCTTTCATCCAAACTATTTTGGCTCTTACCGATCCTTCGCGTGCCCAACAGTTGAGGGCCAAGCGAGAATTCTATTTCATTATCGAGGAGATTTCTGAAGTTTTAACTTGCCTCAGTTTCATGGAAAAGCGTTTTCCACACGCTGAAACCATAGCCATTCACAATCGAACGCGTGAGGCGACCTTTCGTCGACTGCGTCGTCGGGACGGCGAATATGCTTCGTTGACGATCAAACTTCCCCTAACAACCGTTGTCTTTCAAAACGTCTACAACTTCTATGGAAGAGGCGCACCCTTCCAAATTTCTGTTGCCCATAATTTCTGAGCTCTGCCGATATTTAGTTCGATCGTTTTTGTTTAGTGTAAAAGTAGAAAAATATTTATTCAGAATAATCAATGTTACTCTCTTCTAACAAGGTTTCACACGGATGTAGCGCTATGTCGTTAGGCTTCTCGGTAAGGAACCAATTAATTGAGCGACGTGGGCGTTTCCTCTTCGATAGGGTCGTCAGGGGGTGCTCGTCTCCAAAACTTCCACCAGGAGATCCAGGGCGAGACCCTGAGCGAGTTTCACATATGGCGGCTTGGAAGAGTGGCGGGAACGCCCGTTTGAGTGCTTCGGCTAGTATGCCAGTCTCGTCCGTTTCGTAGACGTAGAGGCAGTGTCGCAGATAGAAATACTTTATAGGGATCATACCGGTTCGAAGAGTTCAACTATGGAATCCTGGTGTAGGCCACGTTTGTGGAGACCTGCTGCAATTTGAAAGTTAATCAAGCCGTCAAACGAGAGAGTCATGCAAAGAAAGTTGTTGTGAAAGGGAGTGAAGGACCCTTTGCGAAGTGCTGATGGCGTTTCATCAAGGGCCACGACTAAGGACGGAAAACAAAAACCGGTCGAAGAAGCGTCGCCCCTCGGGAGAGCGCCACAAACTTCATAGTTGGTTCGCGTGCGGGCAAACAAATGCTATCCGCTCATCTGAAGGATTGACAGCCTCTTCGGTCCTTATTGTTACTTGGGATGTAGATTTTCTCCTGACTAATACCAATACATGGGGATGAATACAATGAGCCAAGAGGGAGAGTCCTTCCAAGAGGGATCTCTCCCCATTCAACTGAGAGAACAATTACTATCTCTCCTTATCAAGTACTATTGCTGAATCAGACAACCGGTCTCTTGCCAGGAGCTACAAGATCCTCTTTAAAGAAGCGATAAATTTCTCCAGGTGACGGTTAGATTACCGGTTGCGGGGAGCCCTGGCGTAGCAGAAAAGCGTAGTCTGGAGTAACGGAGCTCACTACGGCTGTTATTCGTCCTTCGAAGATCCGCTCGTAGACGGTTTTGGTGATGCGCATGGCGGCGATGTCCCGGAGAACAATAGAGATGTGGAATTCATCCTTGGCGGACATTCGCTTCCTTGCTGGGACATGACGTAGTCGACTATGGAATCCTGGTTGGTCTTGTTTATGAAGACCTGCTGCAATTTAGGCTTCAATCAATGCGTTGAACGAGACAGCGCGGAGACAGTTACTGGAACGGGAGAACGAATGGGGCGGCAAAAATGGATAGAGAAGCATTATTCGACGTTTAAAAGCGAGATGAGGAAAAAGCAGATGAAGATCGGGGCGGAAAAGCGGCAAAAGCTTGATAAAAGGGAGCCACATCTGATGAAAGAGGGCGTTGGCTGCAGCGGAGAATCCAAGGAGGTGAACAAAAACCGGTCAAATAAGGACGGCCCCTTGAGAGAACGTTCCAAAGCGTCAATCAATTTCAGCCAGTTAGACGTCACAGCAGCTTCGACCATGAGAGCGCAGAAGAAAATTCTCACATCATTGCATGTCGAATATTTTGTCTATATTTTTTTGATAGCGATTCTAAGACGAAACAATCGTGGGCATGCCCACAACTAAACTCGTGCAATATGTATTTGTTGTCGCTCTTGTAATATTGATCTCCTAAATATCGTATTTATTTTGTCCGGCGAGCTGTACAGACGTTGAAGATTTCAGTTTTAGTCTTGCTGTTCAATATTTTTTTCTAAGCGGATCATAATCGTTGATCATATGGCAAAAACAATTTCCAGAGTAATAATTCACTGATCTTTATGTCGGCAACAATTTCCTGAATAAGGGCAGGTGCTAACAACGATGTTAGCGGGAAAATGTCTCTCACAGGAGACTAAGTGTGTCTAGACCTTTCGCTTCCTTTAGAGCCATTTTTATTTCGCAAGATGTATGTAATATTCTCATGTTTTTTAGTTTTTTGAATGTATACAACTGAATTGCAGGTGCTCGCGTAGTTCGAGTAGTGCCATGGCTTCATAGACGAGATGGTTTTTCTCTTTTTTTTTGCTTATTTGGACATTTGCGTGCCGAATGGACCAAGCTATGTAGCATACGCTTCTTTGATCGAAGCGCTTCGTAAGTTCGAAGTTAAGTTCGTATAGACATTTAGTGTGCGGATGTAACATGGGCCGCTACAGAGACGAAGACGACTATTTGCGGTTGGACCTCATTGCTGACGTCCTGCAAATGTCTTGGTTGTTGTTGGAACATTGTGGGTATCCATGAGTGGTCTTCTACGTGAAGCGCACCTACGCGATGACGACGTCATGGACAAACTTGATCGTCTCCGAGTGTCGACATTCTCCCACAAAACTTCAAGAGGAGAGCAACCTTTTCTTGCCTTTTCGACAACAGATTCCACTCACTGCAAAGCTCACTTTCGTCCGGATTTCATGGTCTACTTCTTAAATAGACTACACGTTGTTCACTCACTGAACGTCAGTTCCTTCACGCAGTTTTCGAGCAGCTGCTATTCCTGGTTTTAAAGAAATGTAAAAACTCTAATAAAAGATTTTTCCTCACTCTTACAATTAGCCAACAAAGAAACGATTGTCAAGATTCGAAAATGTAAACATGTAGAGCCCAGCATTTTCCTCTCAATCTTTTTTGCCCGGTTCTGTTGGCTGGCTTTTTTTGACACCGCGAAGTCTTTTCCCAGAGAAAAGTGCTAATCCGAGGCGGAGCAGCACTTACTAATTGCATGAGTTCATGAGCAGTTGTTGTCGAACATTCTTGCGATTGCAATCATGGGCGATGCGGTTTTAAAGATTTTTGTTTCCAAATATACAGGCTTCTGCTTCGCGTCAGAAGCGACGCCCCACTCTGACACCATGCATTTGTTCCGAGACATCTTTTCTCTTTGCCATCTGAATCGTCGTCTTCGTGCAGTAATTGTCGAGTTTCTTCTCAAAATGTCACTAAAGCGGCATAGCTTGAAGTGCACTCTTGCTAGTCGCATTGACCACATTCCCAAGCATTTTAACACGAGCGGACGCCCTAATTCATTTGAGTTGAGCCTGGATCTGGTACAAGAGACCTCAAGGGATCTCTTGGAAACGCTTTCGACCCTGTTCGCTAGTCCGTTAGCAGGACTTTTCAATCGTCCTGTCGGGACAATCAGCTGCCAGGTCATGCTGAATGGAATTGAGTTCACCACCGTAAACGAAATGCAAATCGTATGTTTTTGAGCTCTATTGCACCAAAACATACGATACTCAAAACATCTGCTTGCAGATATTTCGACATCTTTCTCCAAACATCCGTCGTCTAGATTTTTTACTTGATAAATTCGACCGACTTGCGCGATTCAACAATGTGAACGCAAGCACAAATCAAAGAGAAAAGGCCGCTACTGAGCCCCCATGTAATGAAAATAAGCTTGAGTTGTCCAAAGATGTGGAAGATTCCCACTAGGAACGAAGAGATCCCGTGTTCCCTTCTAACTTGAAGTGAACCGCAACACAATGCCGATGCGCTAGCTGCCCGACTCTCAATAAGAGAGAAGCAACTTTATTATAGCCGAAACACTAAACAAAGCACGAAACAACACTAGAGCGGGGACAAAGCAGCCGTCTAGCGGGCTCCCGGGATACGAGAGTGGCAAAAGATGCAAAGCGATGCGCGCGTCAAAAGACGCACGCCAAAAGATTGGAGAGATGGGGAGAGTGGTGTTATGGAAG